>PVHX01013469.1:0-54571 GCA_004024805.1 Geosciurus inauris | reverse complement strand
TGACAGCCTTGCTTCAACAAAACAAATGACAGTGATCTAGGCAGAGCAACAACATGGAAGGAAATTAAGGTCCGACAGGACCACGTAGAGCAGGATTCCCCCACTATTCTGCCATAAGCAGGGAAATATACCTTATCCAAAAGCCATTGTGCCTCTGGGTTTCTTATAGCAGATCAGACTTCACCCTAATAGGTTATACCTTTTGTATGCCCTCAACTGTGGCCCACACATGCCAGTGAGAGTTCTCAGGAGATAAAATCCTGTATCAACACCACATCTACTCTGAGGGAAACCTGAGCTTTGATACTGCACCCATTTCTTTTGCATGTGGGTTTCTTCCTTGAAAAAAATTACTCATTTACTTATATTTGCCCTTCTCAGAATATTCACAAGATGATTTTGGAGGTAAAACCTGGTGGACTTCTTGGCTGTGGGTATTCTCTTCCTATCCAGGCTCCAGGATGATATTCAGTGAATAAACAAACTGTTACTGTGAGTGCAATATGTACATTTAAAAATCAGCTGGGTGCAGTGGCACACCCCTGTAATCCCAGTGTCTTGGGACATTGAAGCAGGAGGATCACAAATTCAAAGCGAGCCTCAGCAATTTAGGAAGGCCCTAAGCAACTTAGCAAGACCCTGTCTCAAAATAAAATATAAAAAGGGCTGGGGAGGGGCTGGGATTGTGGCTCAGTGGTAGAGCACTTGCCTCACATGCATGAGGGACTGGGTTCGATCCTCAGCACCATGTAAAAATAAATAACAAAATAAAGATATTGTGTCCATCTACAACTAAAAAAAATATTAAAAAACACTTTACAAAAAGGGGGGCTGAGGGTGTGGTTCAGTAGTTAAGCATCCCTGGGCTCAAATCCCTGATATAAAAAATAAAAGTTATCTGGTTATAATGACCTCACAAAATGGCCAATTTAGCATTTTGCTCTTTTCCAATTTTGTTTTAGAGTTGTTCTAGGAAATATTCTCCAGTTTGTGCTTCACATCCAGGAAAATGTAGGGCATGTTGACTGATGGTGGCAGGTTAGAATCCAGGAGATAATAAAAATGAACTGGATGCTCATTTTACCAATTTAAAAAAATGGTAGAAAGCCATCTCTTACCAATGACAGTGTGCCACAAATCAGCACATTATGAAATATCCTCAAGTTGATCAAACCAATTGAATGCACTTGTGGTAAAGAAATGGAAATGCAAAATTTTCCATACATGGGTACACAGTCAGGCTCAAAAAGCCCCCCAAGCCTGCGCCACTCCTGTATCTACTTGCACTTTATTTCTTTGCTTGTATGTGCCAGAGAACACAGTCCAGAGCAGGGCTGAGGACCCAGCTGTCTTGGACATGGGTGAGCAGAAGCCATGTGATTGCTGATCTTCTATCTTCATCTTTTCTTCCTTTTCTCCTTCCTTAGGGTTTAGGTGGAAGGAAATAAAACCTGTATGTTTATTGATACGAAACACTATGTGAGTCTATATTCTGTCTGTTCTGGATCTAATTAAATATTCAGGGTCAAATTGAAGGGCCTTGCCTTCCTCAGAATCTAGTAAACTCTGTCCCTCAAACGCCTTTCAGATCTTCCCATCATTACCACCCACATTGTGATCCAGATCAGAAGTGCTGCCATGTCCTGAGGCCTCCTCTTTCAGTGTAATTGAAACTAGACTACATGTTTTTCAGTGTTCCTTGAAGTTGGGGCTCTTAGTTTCATGTAGGTGTTATCTTCTGTAATGTTATTTTTCTTTGTTCATTTTGGTAACTGTTGGAATGGGTTGAGAAACATGGCTTTTTTTTTTTTTTTTTTTCTCTTTTTCTTCTTGCCAGCATTCTAGTTTTTTAGATATGTTTTAAAGCCATTGAGTGAAAACTACAGCCACAATGTGCCTGCTAGCTGGAGCAGAATCTGCCAAATTGAATCCAACTAGTGTCACCTGAAAGACTTAACTGCTCTTAAAAGACATCTCCCCTGGCTGGGCATGGTGGTGCATACCTGTAATCCCAGCGACCTGGGAGGCTGAGGCAGGGGGATCTTGAGTTAAAGCCAGCTTCAGCAAAATAGGGCTGGGGATGTGGCCCAGTGGTTGAGTGCTCCTGAGTTCAATCCCTGGTACCCGCTCCCCCGCAAAAAAGACACCTCTCCCATCCCCCACAACAACCAAATTTTTACTCAAACTTTTCATACAATAACTTACTCTTTTATTAAAAGTTAGGTGTTTATGATTATTAAAATAATACATAATTGTTTTAGAAAACTTGGAAAATACAAATATGTATAAAAAATAAGAAAAATCCAAAATTCCACTACCAACCAGAGTCAATCATGCCGTAAGTTTTAAACACTGAAACTTAAGGTTCACTCAAACTTCTAAAATCTAATCATGGACTATCTTCTTTCAAAGCATTCATGTCTTTTCCCACAGGAAGTAAATTATAAACATATGACATAAAAAAAATACTCAGAATAAGGTTTCTTTACAAAATAGTTTCCTACAAATCTCCATTTTCCAAATTCCTCTGAGTTAGACTCTAATACACACTACTGCACATTTATTAAAATAACAAGAAGAGAACAAAACAGAGGAAGAAGGGCAGGGGCTCATCTCCAGACTCCCCCCCGACTCCTCATGCTACCAGGGGCAGGGTGCCCACTTTTCTTCCGTGCAGGTTTTTCAGTCTTAGGGGCTGTAGTAAGGCGGCGAGGGACAGCCTGGGAAGGAATCTGAGAGTTGGGGAAAAGAGGAGGGAAAAGTCAGTGTAATGTACTCCCAATCCCCCCACCCCACAGAGGAAAGGCATGGTACACAGAGGATGAGAAGCAATCACCAAAGGGAAAAGAAAGCCTACGCTCTGGCAAGTGGGAGCTGGGTTTGGAGGGGCCAGGCAATGGGGACCTGCAGCCAGCCAGGGAATATGAAGAGCTGAAGGAACTGGGCAATGAGAGCTCTGCTCTCCCCTGGTCCCTGCCGGACCTTCCCTCACCTCTTTCCGGGGGATCTCACCCAAGCGGGAGTCTGTGTTTCTTCTGGGGATATTCTCCCCTCGGCCATCAGTCCTGCCCACAAATCGACAGCATGAAGATGTGAGAGCTATCCCCCCAACTCTACCCAACACTGGATGGAAGAAATATCCCCAATTCTGTCTCTCAAGAAGAAATGCCAGGCCAGGCATGGTGGTACACACTTATAATCCCAGCAACTCAGGAGGCAAAGGCAGAAGGATTACAAGTTTGAGGCCAGCCTCAGCAATTTAGTGAGGCCCTAAGCAACTTAGTGAGATCCTGTCTCAAAATAAAAAAAGTGGGGAGGCAGGGGCTGGGGTTAAGTAACCCTGGGTTCAATCCCCAGTATCAAAAAAGAGAAGAAATGCCAGGTGTGGTGATGTACACCTGTTCTTCCAGTGACTTGGCAAGCTGAGGCAGGAGGATTGCAAGTTCAAGGCCAGCCTCAGTATCTTAGGAAGCAAGACCCTCAGCAACTTAGCAAGATCCTGTCTCAAAATTGTAAACAAACAATATATATATATGACAAGCAAAAAATCCTAGGATTCTGAGTTTTGAGCTGCAGCAGAAAGAAAGGAAAAAACTAAAGCACAAAGACATGGGGAAGAGGGTTTTTGTTGTCCTCTTTTCAGTAAAAAAAAAAATGTAGTAGAAAGAAGAGATAAAATAAGGGTGGGAGCAGTAAGAGAAGACCTGTGGGCCTTTGTCTCATCCCTCACTTTCCTTCCCAGAAAGGGACAGAAGACTGTACTGAACAATATCCACACTGCGCTCAGCCCTGCCTGATCCATCTTCCTAATGCAGACCCCCCACCCCCAAGTCCTTCCTCTTCCCTCCCAGGCTATACCCGCCATGTTCCAGCCTCTTCAGATACAGCAGCAGGTCCTCAGCAGGCAGAGCCCCCCAGCCCCGAGCCTGGTATAGTCGTAATAGCTGAGACACCTCCATCAGCTGGCTTGAGGAGCTGAGACCATCCGTACCTGAGAGACATGTCCGTGACTGTCATAACCCTAGGGCTTCATCCCATCTCTCTAGGAAGCCACACTGGGACCTTCTTTCTCTGGTAAAACACAAACAGCTTACCTCTCTCTGGGGAACCAGTGCTGGGACCACTGCCTTGTGAATGGGATGAGGGAAGCTCATGGACCCGGAAAAGACTAGATGCTGTGGATAAGGGGACTTTAGTTTTATGGACGGGAGGTGGAAGGCGTGGTACTTGAGGGGCTTCCTCCCAAGATGGGACAGTCCGAGGACCTAGCAATAGGAAAGAGATCCAAGAATAGGAAATGGAGCCAAGAGCCAAGGGAGTTCTACCACCTAGTAGCTCCTCAACATCCATCCTAAATCATTAACACCCACCTGTCCAGGTCCAGCCCCAACCTTCTTGAGGGCTGGAACTTACCAGACTTAGGGAGCAACAGGTCAACAGAGGGGTTCTCAGTGCTCTGGGGTACTGTCTCCAGCAGCTGAAGGATAAGACAGTAAGGTTCCTTAGGAGACTGATAAAAGAGGGAGATACCTAGGTACTGAGAGAAGGAGAGGCTGCTGAAGTAAGGGCTAAGGTTGTTGGCCTAAATTCTAGAAGAGAATTATGCACTAGGAATGAGAGAGAGAGAATATGGAAGATGGGACAAAGAATTGGCCCTAAAAACTGAAGGAAGCCAGAGTCCTGGATTCTTTGAGTGGAAAAAGGAAAGGGAACAAATAAATAAGGTGGTATGAGTAGAAAGAGTTTACCCGCTGCAAAAAATTCTTGAGGCCCTCCAGCTGAGAAGCAGGTGGCAGTCCCTCCTTTGGGAAGCCATCCCCATCAGATCCAGGATCTTCCTCAGGAAATGGCCGTTCTGCTGTGTGATCGGGATGGAAGGCCCCAAGGGCAGAGAAGGCCCCAGCTGTAAAATGAAATAGGTGTTCATGGCTACATGTATGTGATAAGGGGAAGGTGCTGCTTCACAGATCAACTCACCAAATGCCCAAAAGAAAAGGGCTTATGAAATGTAAGAAGTACATCACAGCAATAAGATCGACAACAGAAATTTATTTATTTATTTATTTTTGGTACTGGGGATTGAACCCAGGGTTACTCAACCACTGAGCCACATCCCCAGCCCTATTTTGTGTTTTATGTAGAGACAGGGTCTCACTGAGTTGCTTAGCGCCTCGCCATTGCTGAGGCTGACTTTGAACTCACGATTCTCCAGTCTCAGCCTCCCAAAGTGCTGGGATTGTAGGCTTGCGCCACCGTGCTGGCTAACAATAGAAATTTAAAAGAGCTGGAGTGAAAAGAGTCAGAGGTGCCTGGGAGATAGCACAGCTGAATTTTAAGACACAAATGTAGACAGAAGAAGAAAGCTATATGGCTCAAATTGTAGATAAAAAACTCCTTAAAGAACAGAAAGACTTAACAAATTCTGTTGCCTCACCAGAACATGCCCCTAATCTTTTGTTACTGTTATTATTACTGATGCATAATTTTAAAATTGTAAAATAATTCATCCCTCATTCTTTTTTCTTATATTTTTAGCTGTATATGGACACAATACTTCATTTTATTTTTATGTGGTGCTGAGGATTGAACCCAGTGCCTCACGCGAGCTAGGCAAGCACTCTACCACTGAGCTATAACCCCAGTTGTCATGTTTATATAGCTCAGACACCTATATCCACAGATGACCAAACCTGGGGTGGACATCCACATCCAAGGTCAGCTGATCCAATGGAGGGCTACCAACCCATCCCATGGCCTCTGTAAGTAGGACCTAAAAAGCTGATGCCAGTGTCTCTGTAAGTGTCTAGAACCTGGCTAGAGTCAGTGTCAAGGCTGGCCAACCCATGTGGAGTCCAAGGGTAAGAGGAGTAAGAACCCTGAGTAAATTACAAGAGATTGTTGGTCTAGCAGGAGAAGGAGCAAGTGTGTAGGTTGAGGCAGAGTCAAGAGACTATATAGGAACAGCTGCCCCAGTTTCAGACAGCACTCCCATTCCCAATACTAGTTCTATGTCTAGCTACATCAAATTCCCATGAGATTGCTCTTCCTTTATCTGAATCAATGTGAGTAGGTTTCTGCTTTTTTTTTGTTTTTTTTCCAGTACTGAGGATTGAACCCAGGGGTGCTTAACCACTGAGCCACATCCTTGGCCCTTTTTTATATTTTCATTTTAAAGACAGGGTCTCACTGAGTTGCTAAGTGCCTCACTAAGTTGCTGAGGCTGGCTTTGAATTCACAATCCTCTTGCCTCAGCCTCCCAAGTTGCTGGGATTACAGGCATGCACCACCATGCCTGGCTGGGTTTCTGCTCCTTACACTTTATGATCACCAAATCATCTGGGAAACCAAATGTTCAAGTCCCAGTCAGAAAGAAAGTTAGGTGGGGGTGGGGAGGGGCATTCTGTGCATGAAAGGGGAACCCCAGTG
Organism: Geosciurus inauris; assembly: GCA_004024805.1. NCBI lineage: Eukaryota > Metazoa > Chordata > Mammalia > Rodentia > Sciuridae > Geosciurus > Geosciurus inauris. Next base: position 48,145 of record PVHX01013469.1, on the reverse strand, counting down.
AATTCTGTCCTCAGTTACCTGTGGGTGGAGTGAGATCTGGTTTGGGCTCCAGGGGTTGGAAGGAATGCTGGCTCTGGAAAGGGGGGCCCAGCAGGAGGCTAAGATCCGGGGAAGGGCTGCAGAGAACAGGAGGCACTCCGGGCAGCTCATCCCTCGAGTCCCTGCTCTGCTGCAACACTGGCTTCAGGGCCACGGCCACAGGGGGCACGGTCCACATCCTTCTCTCTCCCTTCTCTGAGTCTGGAGGGCCAGGACTGGAGGGCCTGACGGAAGGAACCTGGCCAGGAGAAGGGCAGAACAAAGAAGCCCAGTGGGTTCACAGACAAGACATGGTACAGACACTTAAACAAGATTATAAACTATTTCCTTAAAAGGAGATTGAGTAGCATCTATTCAATTTCTATCAAAGTTTAAACTGTTTATGTTGAATCTTACAATTATTTCTATAGATTTTCTATAGTTACACAAAGACATATTTTATTTTAATGATTTTTGGGGCAGGGAGTACTGGGGATTGAACTCAGGGGCACTTGACCACTGAGCCACATCCCCAGCCCTATTTTGTGTTTTATGTAGAGACAGGGTCTCACTGAGTTGCTTAGTACTTTGCCATTGCTGAGGCTGGCTTTGAACTCCCGATCCTCCTGTCTCAGCCTCCCGAGCTGCCGGGATTACAGGTATGTGCCACCACGCCTGGCTTAATGATATTTACCATAACACTGTTTATAAATGTAAAATATAGAAAACAACTTTATGGCCATCAATAATCACTTGGTTTAATAAAAAGTTATATGGCAGTAGACAGAAGGCAACCATTTGGAATGTGGGGCAAGCACAGCAGGTAAGGGGAAGAAGGGGGGATAATTAGACACCAGTTCAATGGTTGCTTCTCAGGAGGGGACTTGAGAGACTGAGGCACAAGGTTAGGATGGAGATTACTTTTCACCACATATCATTTTAACAGTTTGGATTTTTTTTATCATGTGCATATGATTACCTATTCCAAAAAAACATTTTAGCTAATAACAAAAATGTCATAATTCAAAAAAGGAAGTAGGACATGCCAACATAAGAAGGACTAAGGGAAAGACTCCCTATTCTACTCTAGGGCAGGACTTAGCAACAATTTTTAGTCCTTACTCCCATAATTAATTCAGTTGTCATTCCATCATACGAGTACTGCATATTATACTGGGAAAAGACAGTTATGTACAACGGAATGGGGTCAGTTCCAGGTGAGCTATGGCCATGGCAAAAAGGTTTATTTTGGTAAGACTTTTGGAAAAGTTCACAGATTTATCCCCTCTGATATAGACCTTTCTTATGACTTCCCTTGGAAAGAAGCTAGACTTCCATAGAAGGAATCTAGAACACAACTTTTTTTTAAAGTTTTTTTTTTTTTTAATATTTTTTTAGTTGTAGATGGACACAATGTTTTTATTTTATTGCTTTATATGTGGTGCTGAGGATCGAACCCAGGGCCTCACGCACGCGAGGCAAGCGCTCTACCACTGAGCTACAATCCCAGCCCTTTAGAACACAACTTTGAGAAGCTTAGCTCACGGGGCAATGCCTACCGGAGGGTTAGTAGGTGGGAGGGTGGTGCTGAGAAGTTGGCTGGCCTCATCCCAGTGGGCCTGCAGCATGGCCTGGAGCCGCTCTACCAGCTCCACCCGCTGCTCCTCCAGCTGTTGGTTCCCACTCTGCAAGTCCCGCACTCTCGCTTGCTCCCTTGCAAGTCTGAAGAAAAGAGGGGAGAGTGACTCAGGGCTTCAAGGATGTGGACACCTCATACCCCAGGTCTATCTTCCCTTCCACAAAAATTTTTCCCTCAGCTCCCAGATGCCACCCTCTCCTTATTCTATCTGAATGTAGAGCCAGAATAAAATGTCAGACATTTGAAATTCTGAAAGGTGTTGTGCCAATTTAGGAGACAGCAAATCTACCGAGGGACAGCTCTTTATCATTTCCAGCCTGGGAAGGGGCTCAGGCCTAAAAGGGACACTCCAGGGACCAGTACCTGAGTTCATAGTCCTGAGCCACTTGCTGCTGCCGTTCCTCTCTTTCTGCCATTTCCACCTTGAACTGAGCCAACTGAGTAGCCAGTTCCTGCTGGTGCTGTCCATTGAGGTCCTGTAGCTGCTTCCTGGAAGAGCCAGGGTAAGAAAAGAGGGATAAGACTGGACATAGAAGTAGTAATCAATGAGAAAAAGACAGAATATGTGCAAAAGAGGGAGAGGTGAACAGCCAGTCAGTCTGGCCACAGCAAAGAAAAGAAATGGACAAAGCTGGAGGTCTGAAGATGGGCTCCTCAGAAACAGACACTGCAGCAAGGATTTATGGAAAGTGGTTTATTTAAGAAGTGTTCTCAGGAAAAACTGGTAGGAGATAGAGGTGTAATCCCATGGAATAGCTCTAGAGACAGCACAGGTCATACCTCAGCATTGTTACAAGGGAGCTGGACACTTCATAGTCCAGTACCTTTCAGTTCTTGGTTACTCCCTATAGGATGAAAGTCCCAGGACTTCTGGGTCTCCATGAACATCTGATGGCAGCACTCCTAAGAGGACTAAGATCCTGACTGAAGGGAGCAAAGGTACCCTGGGGCCGATGTTTGGAAAAGGGCAAAGACCTCTGAGACAACGTGTGCGCAGAGCACTACTAATACCTGCTACAGCACACAGTAAGTCCCAAGTACCTGTGATGTTCCCTCAGGGAGGCTGCTTGCCGTAGGCTGCTCTCCTGAGCCTGAGCCAGCCGCTCAGTCACCCGCTGCTCCAGCTGTACAGCCAGCTCAGATTCCATCTGGATCCGCTGGCTCTCATACCGGGCCTGTGATTCAGTGAAATAAGGTGGGATAATAGCCCAATTCTGTTGAGCTTAGAAGAGAATGGAGGACATAATGTAGACAAAATCCAGTACCAACTCTCCTCACTCACACGAAGGATGAAGAACAAGAATTTTGCCATAGGAGTGAGAGGCTGTCATTCCTTAATAAACTATGCACATCTTATATGTACACAAAAGCAAAAATAACATATTTTATTAACCCAAGGCAATGTTAGATAGAACAATCAAATCTATGATGTACATCTGAGGTAACACATATAGTACCCCTAGTTCAGTATCTGAAACTCAGTAGGAAGTCAATGTCAGCATCCCTTTCTCCATAAGCAGAGTTAGTCTATAATTGCTATCTCCATTTTCTCACAACATATTCCTTCTTCAACTCCCTGAAATCTGATTTGTTTGAGTATTTCACTGCAAAGACCTTAATTCTAAATCCTATAGTGTTCATTTCTCAGTCTTTGTCAGATGTCATCTCACTGCAACACTTGGCACCACAGCTCTATCCTCCCTTCTGCACACTTTCTTTCTCAGCTCCCCTTATACCACTCTCTCCTTGTTCTCATTCTCGCTGAGTTTCAGATGACTGCTGTGCCTCCCACTGCCTGTAAAAGTGTCCTTCATCCTCTTCTGCCATATGCTAACATCACAATTGCTGATTATTTTATACATATATGATAAACTTTAGCATTTAGGCCAGATTTTTACTACCATTTTATCTTAAGACTTCCTAATCTCCCTCTTTTAATTGTTTGATGCTGGGGATGGAACTTCAGAGCTTCATGCATGCTAGGTGAGCACTCTACCACGGAGCCACATATCCCCAGTGCCATAAATCTTTTTTAAAAAAATATTTTTTGTTGTAGATGGACACGATACCTTTATTCTTTTTTTAACGTGGTGCTGAGGACAGAACCCAGGGCCTCACACATGCTAGGCAAGCACTCTACCACTGGGCTGCAGCCCCGGCCCATAAATTTCCCTTTCTAACCTAAATTTTAAGATTTAAGCCCATATACCAGTAACCTAGTGATGATTTGGACATACTTCAGATAGAGCACACCCAAAATTTAGCTCATTTAGGTGTTTTTCTTTCCTTTGTTTCTTTTTTAAACTAGGGATTGAACCCAGAGGCACTTACCCACTGAGCTACATCCCCAGTCCCTTTCTTTTTTGATTTTGAGATAGGATCTCACTACATTGCTGAGGCTGGCCTTGAACTTGCAATCCTCCTGCCTCAGCCTCTTAGGTAATTGGGATTATAGGTGTGTACCATGGTACCCAGCTCAGTTTATTGGTTTTTACCCTCTTAACCTTCTCTTCCTATTACATTTCTTGCCTTATTTAATGGCACCTCTTCACATACCTGAGCTATGTGAAACCTGGACAGTCGTTCTTGGCTCTTCTTTACTCCCTACTAGTCATTCAATTCTACTTCTTGACTTGCTCTCAAAAACTCATCAGTTTGCTCTTTTTTTTTTTAAATTCTTTTTAGTTGTAGATGGACACAATACCTATATTTTATTATTTTTATATGGTGCTGAGGATCGAACGCAGTGCCTCATACATGCTAGACAAGTGCTCTACCACTGAGCTACAAACCCAGTCCCATCGATTTGCTCTTAACACACAGTTTATACACAAAAAGAGTTCCATAAAGGCCAAAATTCTAATTAAATATAGAACTGAGTATCCTAACTCCCAATTAAGTGCTTTGCTCTTCAATATTGTGCCTTCACTATAGGTAGAACTATACTCTTTCCAACCCTTTCCTTCATTCCAGGGATAAGCAAACTACAGCCTAACTCAGCTCTCCACTGCTTGCTTTTGTAAATAAAGTTCTTTTTTGTTTTTTTAAATAATAGCAGTGAGTCACATTTTAACTTATTTTCTGTTATTGTAATGAAAGTTAAAAGATGGAGCTGCAGGGCCAAGGTGTGAGGATCAATGTGTTGACACAATTATTTGACACAAGAGAAACAGATTTGCCCTTGTTTCATATCTTTACCAAATTTGGGGCAATTTAATATGTATGTTGTATCACTTCTTTAATGAAGAATTAATTGTTTTTATGTCCTCTAATTTATAAAATCTGATAACATAGTTGATGGAGAATTTATCACCTGGCAATGGCATTATGAATCAATGAGTGTAAATGAAGTTTTATTGGGACAGTCATGCCACTTGTTTACACAACTCTGTACAGCTGCTTTAGCGGTGTAACAGCAAAGTTGAGTGGTTGCAACTGAGACCACACAACTCACAAAGCAAAAAATATTTACTGTCTGTCCCTTTATAGGAAAAGTTCACCAAATCTTGCTCTATTACATGACAAGGGTCTACCTAGTTTTACTTTAAGATTCAATGCACTAGATAGGTGGAAAATATTTTTCCAAGTTTAATTATATCTGACAAACAATTTGGGGCTACTATTCTGTACCAGGCCAGGAGTTGTTCTGGGAATTTCATAAGTAAATAAAGGAATCATTGCCCTCGTGGGTCCCCAGTCTACTCAAGAGGAATTAATACAATTATTCAAGCAATTAGAGTTACACAGCAGACTGTTAAGATTGAAATCAAGTATCTGACAAAAGCTTTCACCTGCTTTTATAGCTGACCATTAGGTATAGTGTCATATCTTTGAAAATAACATGAAGTTTTGGGGCTGGGGCTATGGCTCAGAGGTTGAGCGCTTGCCTCGCATACATGAGGCACTGGGTTCGATCCTCAGCAACACATAAAATAAATAAAGATATTGTGTTCATCTACAACTAAACAAAATATTTTAAAAAACAGTAAATAAATAACATGAAGTTTTATTTGTTTTGTTGTTTTGGTACTGGGGACTGAAGCCAAGGATGTTTTACCACTGAGCTACATCTCTAGAGGCTTTTAATTTTTAATTTTGGGACAAGGTCTTGCTAAGTTGCTGAGACTGGCCTTAAATTTGCAATCCTCCTGCCTCAGCCTCCCAAGTTGCTGGGATTATGTGCCTGGCATTTCGAGATATCTTAAATAAGTCAATTTTCTGCTACAAATAACATTAGGTCAGTCTGCTATTGTGGGAAACCATCATTCAGTGAAAAATGGCCCTGTTGTGTTTTTTAGTTTGTTTGTTTTTAATTTTTAGTTGTAAATAGACACACTATCTTTATTTATTTTTATGTGGTGCTGAGGATTGAACCTAGTGTCTCATGTATGCTAGGCAAGCAATTTACCACTGAGCTGCAACCCCAGGCCTGCCCTACATTTAAGATACAATACTATTCACACTACCTAGAAATCACTGATGGAATGAATCCAAAATACCTGCAATAGGATTATCTGCCATGACTACTGAGAGGTACTCTGCCTACTTGTCTCAACCAGAAAAATCCTCAGGAGCCCTCTGCTACTGACCTGCACCAAGCTCATTTCCAGCTGCAGTGCATCTCTCTCTCTCCGTGCTGTGTCTAGCTCCCCTTCCAGCCGCCGCACCTCAGATTGTACCAATGCCAATTGCTGCTGGACCTCCCGGGCTGCCTGAGCCTCCCTCTGGCTGTTCCCCTAAGAAAGAAAAATCAAATGTAAGAACATACCTTGTGTCCTATCTCCTGGTTATCTCTACTCCCCAATTCATCCTCCCATGGCCTAAATAAAACCCAAGTTTCCTCTCTCTCTCCTCCCATTTGTCTTATTTCCCATCCTTGTTTAATGTTGCTCTTCACGTATTTGATACTCTCAGCCCTTCTTGCTGGCTCTACACTCTCAAACCTGCTTCCCACATATAGCTCCTCATTTTGTATCCCTGTCTCTTTGTCCCTATTTATACCTCATATTCTGATATCTCAACCCATCCAATAAATTTTCCTTTCATCTGTTCCCATTCTCCAATTCTTTCAACAGCTGCTTTTACCTTCTCCCTTTCCAGCTGTGCCTGGCCTTCCTCCTGTAGTGCCTGGTAGCGTTCCTTAAGCTGGTGCTCCTGCTGGGCCCAGGCCTGCCGCTCTTCTTCTAGGGCAACCTGAAGAGCATCTAACTTTCGATGCTCACTGAGTTGCCCAGCCCGAGCCTCGTCCAGTTCTTCCTGCAGGGCGCGGCACCGCTGCTGTTCAATCTCCAAGCTCAGAGTCAGACCTTGTCTCTCTTCTTCCTAAAGCCCCAGGAGAAAAACAAGATCCCTAGTAAGCCCTTAAGAGACCAGCAACTTGCCACTGCCACCTCCATAGAAGGTAACCCACTAGGAATTATGCCCATTAAAAATGTAACAGTTGGCAAGTTCACAGGATTATAATATAGTAGATAAGAACTCCTGTCCCAGAGTTAGGTGGACTTGGAGTCAAACTTCAGTCTGAATCATAGTTCTAGCATTCATTTACTATGTGTTCTTAGGCACATTATTATAATCCTGTAAGCTTGTTAACTATCATATTTTTAATGGACATAATTCTGAGCAAGCACATTATCTGAAAAATGGATATAACAGGGTCTGCCTTGTAAGGATTAAAAGAAAAAGAGTATGTATGTAAAGAATTTAGCACGGTGTCTGGCATATGGTAAGTATTAAACACACAACAGTTATCACCCTCATCATCAAAAGGAATTCCACAAAGATTAGAAAAATCCAGCCTCTAGTCAGGAACCAGCCAAACTTATCATCTTAAGCCACACTGTCAGATGTGGCTTCAGATGACAAGAGCCAGCAAATACATGTCACACAAGTGACAAATTCCAAACATGGCCATTAACTCACATGGGCAATTACCTGATCAGTTTCGTGCTAAGAAACTTGAGTGAGTCTCATCCCATACTCTTTTTGGCTATGCCCAGATTTCCCAAACTAGCCTGAACAAAATCACCTAGAAATTTTTGGAAAATGTTCCAATTCACCAACCCACCATATAACTACTGAATCAAAATCTCTGGGGATGGGTCCCTGAAATCTATATTTCAAAATCATTCCCCAGATGTGGCTCAGTGGTTGAGTGCCCCTGAGTTCAATCCCTCGTACCCCACAATCGGCCAAAAAAAAACAAAAACAAAAAAAACACCAATTCCCCAGATTATTCTAATGTCCTAATGAGGACATCATTTGCAGCATCTCTCAAACTTACTTGGTGGCAGAGCCTTTTTTGGGTAGAATATCTAGCAGAACTAGTGTTCTAGGGAACATAGCTTGGACAACACTACCCCAGTGCAACTCAAGTTATAAACTCTCATAACCCACCAATAGCCCATAGTACTCTAGAAGTAATAGTCACCATTGAAATTAAACCAGCCCAGTGTTCTCACCAGTGCCTCTCGTTCCCGTTGCTGCAATCTGGCACCTTCCTGCTCACGATTCAGGGCCTCCAAGGCCTCAGAAAGACTTTGTTCCAGGCGGGTTACTGTCTTTCAGGGAGAGAGAAATACAGGACAGAGGAAATGAGGAAAATCTTTTTATACTATGCTTCAAAAATCATAATGTAAAATCAAAACTTCAGCATTAACTAAGTGACATGAGGATCAAAAAGGAGAGTACATGGTGTGGGAAAAGTTGAGAAGCCAACAATGATGTAAATCTGATGGCAGAAACAATGAAGGGAGAAGAAAGAGAGGGCAAGAAAAACTGTCAGAGCAGCACCACAAGATAGAGATCCATCCGTTGGGAACCCTAATTCCAAATCTATTTATTGCCATCTAGAATCTGTAACCTAAGTTATAACGCCTACCTCCTGCTGCTTGCTTCTGGTGAGTTCTGCTGCCTGGCGTTCCTCTTGAAGTCCTCGAAGCACTTCTGTTCGCTCTGCCTCATGCCGGTTCCAGCCTTCCACTACACGGGCCAGGGTCTTGGGAAAGGCAAGTAAAATAGAATTTCAAAATAACTTTTTGACCTCCTTCCATCCACAGGGGCAGGATCAACAGCCATCTTATCCCAATAGTCAGTAAACCCACCCATCATCCTAACTCTTGGCATGCACAAAGAAACCCTAACCTCCCTTAATTACTATTCCTTAATGATCTCCATGGACATACCCACCCGCCTTTTGCTACCCTGGCACCTTGTCCAGTTGCTCAATCATGATATCTTTCTTGCGGTCAGCAGCCACAGCCACGGCTAACTGTTGCTGTAGCTCTAGCACTCGGGTCTGCAGGCTTTGAATGTGACGCTCACAATGCTGGGAAGGAGGGTGAAGAGTCTGGGTATTGCTCATCCTTAGCACCAAACTTTCTAGCTCCTCTACAGAGAAATGGGCTGGAAACAGGGAGCCTGGGTCCCAAGAACAAAATAGGTTTGGAAAGGGAGAATCAGTAATTCTGGAGCAGGAATTTTGAGGCCTAAGACTTCCAACACCTTCCAGGTTTTTCCCTTTCCCAGGTCTCCTGAGAAAAATTTCCATAAACCTTTTGGCAGAAGTATAGTAGCCCACACTATAAAGCACAGTAAACTCCTTAGGGAGCGCATCAGACACAGTGATTAAACATAGGTAGGATAGCCAGGCATGGTGGCACATGCCTGTAATCCCAGCAACTCAGAAGGCTGAGGCAGGAGGATTGCAAGTTTAAGGCTAGCCTCAACAATTTAGCAAGGCCGTCAGCCATTTAGTGAGACCTTGTCTCAAAATTTATTTTAAAAATTTTAAAAGGGCTGGTAATGAAGCTCAGTGGTAGAGTGCTCCTGGGTTAAATCCCAACTACCAAAAAAAAAAAAAAAGAAGAAGAAGCAGCTTTTATATCTCACCCTGCGACGGGTATGCTCTGAGTCCAGTGCATCTCTCAGCCCCTGGAAATCCGGGGGATTGAGTGGGGGACCTGGCCGAAGGCTGGTATAGCGAGGAAACAATTCTTCCAGGGCCTGAGCTGAGCTGGATGGAGATAAGTCCTGCAGTGGCCGGGTGCTGAGCAAATCAGATAAAGAATGTTAGGGGTGGAAATGCCTTTGAGATCCACTAGTCCTACAATGATAATTTATAGATGAGAAAACTGAGACCCAGAAAGGGCAAGAGGCTTACCCAAAGTCATAAAGCTAAATAGTGCTAGAGCCATAAATAGTAAGCATATTAGCCTGTGATTCACTCTACAATGCTCCTTCCTCTATACCACACTCTCTGAATAACCATCTCAGCAGAAACAAGCTAACTCTTCTAGGAGAAGAAGGGCTGATCTTAAGAGAAAGCCAGGTAGTAGGTGACTGCTGCCCAGGTGCCAGAAGGAATAAAGAGGCGTCAAAGGTAGAAGAGAAAATATAAAAACAGAAAGCTAAGGGACTTCTTTCCTAAGAAGTCCAAAAGCAGTCAGGGGAGAACTAAGAAACAGAACACATAGATTCCAAGTAAACACACAAGCTAGGAGGACCCTGAGGAGAACTCACTTGAGTAAGGTAGCTGTGCTGTCACTGTCAAAGGAGTCCTCATCCCGCCTCTCTGAGCCAGCACCTGAAATGGGGGGATTCTCTGCACACAGCCCCAGGGGACCATAGAGCCAGGGTCAGATAAGAATAAGAAGTGACTAAAGGAGAAGGAGATGGATTTCCTTTCTACTTCTGCCACTCTCCACCCTCTCCCTGAAAGAACAGGTGCCTTTACTCCTGAAATCTCTTGTCTCAGAGGTCTAGGTTTTCATCCACACTTTCTCTACTTTCTCCCACCCTTACATCTAGGCTGTCCTTCAGAGCGGTAAGGAAGGGGTTTACTCACGATAGACTGCATCACGTGAGGTTTGGAGCATGGTCTGGAGCTGACCTCGAACATTTTCCATCTCGAAGATATGCTTAGAACCATCCTAGAAAAAAAGCCCCATGGAAATACAACCTTATAATCTACATTCTACCTACTGTCAGGGTAAAATTTTTACTCCACCACCAAGGAAAGCTAGAAAAGTAAACCAATCCATAAGGGATGTCTTAACCTTGAATCAGAAACCCAAAGGCCTACAGAAACCAAGAAAATAGTGCAAATGAATAAAGTGGGGTACATGTAAGACAAGAGTGGTGGAAAATCTTGCCAACTAAAGAGTAAATGCCCTAAAAGCCATGTAGCCCATGGCTATCAGGGTTTGAATTCTGGAAGTCCTAACCAGTCCATACAATGATTATGACATCTTTTCTATCCAACACAAATACCTAATTTCTCTATAACATGTATAATTGATTAAACTATGGCTCAGGGATTTATATGCCAAATTTTGATCTGTACAATCAAAATTGTACTGAGCTGGAAGGATCTTAGCATATTTTGCTGCTATTGTTAAGTCCCCAGTTCCCTCTTGGGACCAAGAAACTTTATCCCCACTTCCAATGCCCAGGTCCTAGTTAGAGGACACCAACCTACCCTACAGTGTGCATGTCTCTGATTTAACAAATAAACAAAAAACAGGGAGTTTTTCATAATTTCCCAAATTATGTGTTCCATATCACTGCCTGCCTCATAAACATTTGTTTCCAGGAACAAACATGACTGAATATGTAATGCAAAGAAAAATAAAATTCAACCAGCAAAGCTAACTTGCAATCCCAAGGCTCTGGTGTCAAGTACCTTAGAGGTTCCCAAGACACACCTCCTCACCTTTTTCTTCAAGTTGTTCTCTAATCCCAGGGACAAGCTGTGACTCAGCTCTTGGGCCAAACCATCTAAGGCCTCATGAGGAGGAGAGGAGGTGGAGGCTAAATACAGCTGGGCTCGGGCTGTAGCCTCCGCTTGACGGCTGAGGTGCAAAGAAGCATAGAGCTGGGAGGTCACCTCAGAGGACACTTGGTTCAGCCCAAGGGGTTCTGATGAATCACTCAGGAGATCCTCTGGCCGGAGAGGTGAACTGGGTCTGGTAGCCGATGTTGCCATAAGTATATGCAAGAAACAACTGAAGACAATAGAAAGCTGGGAGCTCCTGGTTCAGTTTTGAGAGAGTCCAATGGGTAAACTTCCTTGGAGAAGGAAGATTTGGGAGAAGGGAGAAAGACTCCTTGGTGGATCCTGGCCGAACAAGGGTTTCAAGGCTTTCTGGTTGGATGAAAGGTTTCTACCTGTTCTAGAGGCCATAGAGAGGGTAAAGGCAATTCTTTCCCCAGCTCCTGGGAATGGTAAGGACCTAAGACCTACTGTGCTGGAAGCTAGAGATCAATTTTGGCACAGGTTATCTCTGGTCAAGTGAGCTCTTAATTCTCACACCCAGAACGTGCAAACTGAAAAGGATCCCAAACCAATAGGGTCCAATGTCTGTCCCTCAACTAGTTCCAGTCTCGCCCTGTGTCCGTCCCCGCCGACTTCACCTGTTCTACCCAGGGTCAATTCCCTTGTATCCAATCCGTCCTAGCGAGGATCCCTAGAATCCCTCCCAGCTGCCCCAAGAGAAACCTTGTGAACCTTCAGTCACACCCTCAAACGTCCCCAAAAAGAACGCCGCACTCAAGCTTAGCTTGAGTTCCTTTACCGCGAACACCCGGCTCCGACCACTCTCCCCAACTCCAGTCCTCAGCCCTCAACTTGCCAAGGTGGAGAAAGGGACTGAACCCCTCCCCTGAGCCTAGGCTGGAAAAAACCAAGGTCTCCCGACTTAGCGCGGTCCTCTAAGCTCAAAACCGTTGGCAGCCTCCCGCCGCCGCCCCGCCCCTTGCCTCGGTGACATCACCCGACCGCGAGACCACGCTCGCAGACGCTCACACTGCTTTTGAAGCCTGGGAACCTGATTGCGCGTGCGCAACTCTGGCGGCCACGGATTGGTTGATGGAGCTAGGCAGCGTCTGATGAAAGGTGTTGAGGCGGAGTTAATGCCCGGCTTTTGCTGTTCGAGAGACCAACGGGGCGGGGCTGCGAGGAAACCGGAAGTAGCTGCTCCAGAAGTCTCAAGGCAATTCCGGTGAGTCCGGAGGTGGAGTCCCCGCTTGGTTGGAGGGATCCGCGGCGGAGAATCTGAGCCTACTGAGTGGGAGCGGTCCTAGAACGAGGTTCACATTCCCTGTCCTGCAGATGACTGTCCACAACCTATACCTATTTGACCGGAATGGAGTGTGCCTGCACTACAGCGAGTGGCACCGCAAGAAGCAAGCGGGGATCCCCAAGGAGGAGGTGACGAGAGGGCCCCGGCTGCAGTTCGGGCGACCTCGCACCTCCAAACGTACATAGTCCCGGCCCAACCCCTCTTCTCCAAATCCCGGCTGATTCCCACCCTCCACCTGGTCTCCCCCGACAACCAATACCTAACTCTGTCCCTCTCACTCTAGGAGTACAAGCTGATGTACGGGATGCTATTCTCTATCCGTTCGTTTGTCAGCAAGATGTCCCCGCTAGACATGTACGCCGTGGGAAGAAGGAGAGCTGGCCTTGGGAATTGTGGGGCGGAGGGCTTACTTGATTGGCTCTCAAATCGGGGAGGAGGATTGGAGAGGCTTAGAGCCACAACGTTGAAGCTTGCAGGAAGGGCAGTAGGGAAGGTCAGAAAGTGATGAGGTTGGAGGTGGGGGCTAAACTGAGGGGTGGAGATGAGAAGTGTCTACTCAAACAGGTTCTACAAACTATATGCTTAAACGAAGAGGGAGTCGACTTTGAAGGATCAAAAGTATTTCTTTGGAAGAGATTCCACTGCCATCTTTAACATTCTCCTCATCTCTGCAGGAAGGACGGCTTCCTGGCCTTCCAAACTAGCCGTTACAAACTCCATTACTACGAGACGCCCACTGGGATCAAGGTTGTCATGAATACTGACTTAGGCGTGGGACCCATTCGAGATGTGCTGCACCACATCTACAGCGCGGTCAGTGTCTTCCTGAGGGATCCTTCCATCAGAACCCCTTAACAGCCACAGAGAACCCCCAAAGTCCCTCAGGTTTCCTGCCCTAATCCTACTGTATTGTATCTCCGTTGAACTCCAGAGTTTTCTTAGAGGTCTTTAGATCCTTAAACATTGCCACCGACAGTTTCTCCTAGGGGAGGGCTTGCCTCCCAGTCCTGGTTCCTTGTGCGTTCATACACCCCTGAGGTTATACTACATTTGGGGTTGAAAATGAGAAATGTCCAAAAGGCCAGGATTTTACACCTGTCTTTCTCCACAGCTGTACGTGGAGCTGGTGGTGAAGAATCCCCTATGCCCACTGGGTCAAACTGTGCAAAGTGAACTCTTCCGCTCCCGGCTGGACTCTTACGTCCGCTCTCTGCCGTTCTTCTCTGCCCGAGCGGGCTGAAGTACTCTACTTAACCCCTTAGGAGAATCTGGACTGCCTGAGGCCCTTCCTAACTTGTGGCCCCCGCTGTAAGCTCCTCCGCCTACCCTCCTCCCAAGCAAAAGCCTGCCCTCCATCCCACGCCCTCCTGTCCGTAATGAAGCCCACAGGAGTACCTACATCTCCAACCCATCCTCCTCTAGTTTTAACCCCTATATGACTCCATGAGAAGCACAGAATAAAATTTTTGTCACCTTATGCAGCCTCAGAGTGTCTGTTTGAGTGGGCCCTCCTGATCCGGCCCCAAAGAAGGAAACTAAGGTGGCCATACCCGAAGGCTGCAAAGAGGATTTGCCCAAGGATTTCTAAATAGCCGCACTGTTGACATTTTGAGCTGCAAATTCTTTTTGTATCTTGTAGGATTTTAGCAGCAACCCTTGCTGCTAAAGGATAGTAGTAAGTAGTACAGCATTCCTCGCTCCCAGTCGTGACAACAGAATGTCTCCAAACTTTGCCACATGTTTCCTGGGGATCATAATTCCTCCCTACTGAGAACCACTGAGTAGAGGGAAGGCTGACATGCCTCGGGTCCAGAAAGTGTGGCAACTACGCGCCTAGGATGGGATCTCGCGCTCTTCGGAGCACACGGGATAATCAAGCCACTGAGCCTTCAGCAGGCGGGGCTCATGCAGATGTGCAACTGGTTTAGCTGGGAGGCGGGCGGTTCTATGCAGACGAGGGGGCGGTGCCTGCATGTTGATAAGCTGGGCCCGCGGCCGACGCGGCTGGGAGCCCAGCAGGTCCCGCTGCGGTTCCGGCTGAAGTGGCGTCCCTCTCCCGCCACCCCTGTCCCTGAGTCCCTACCTTCTGAGGATCGCCCTTGAGCTTTACCCTCATTCATTTCCTTATCCTACTCCCTGAACAGCGCCCCCAGTATCTGAATATCTCCACTCCTGGAGCCCGCGGCGTTTCTCCCTTCCCGCCGCAAACCCCACGACCTCCAGCGGCCCGCCCCCGCGGGCCCGATCTACCAGGCAGCTCCCGCTGCAGCCTCCTCAGCCTCCCCACTCTCCCAGGAATCGCCCTTTTACAACCCCAGGTGTCCGCGCTGGGGTGTCCCTGCTTCTTCCTCCCGTTCCCCCAGAACCCCCTGCCCAGCCCTAGCCAGCCGGCATGCAGGTGTCTATCGCGTGTACCGAACAGAACCTTCGCAGCCGAAGCAGTGAGGACCGTCTGTGTGGACCCCGGCCGGGCCCCGGGGGCGGTAATGGAGGGCCAGTCGGCGGGGGGCACGGGAATCCTCCCGGGGGTGGCGGGTCCGGCCCTAAGACCCGAGCCGCTCTGGTTCCCCGACCCCCAGCGCCCTCCGGGGCCCTGCGCGAAAGCACCGGCCGAAGCACTGGCATGAAATACAGGTATGGGGTGGCCGGACAGCCCTTTTGCTCCCGGTTCGGGACCCCTGAGGCTCCCTTGGGATGGCCGCCAAGACCCTTTAAAACTTTGGTAGAAAGGTTCCTTCTGGTCACCGGCACACTCTTACTTGGTCCTTCTCTTGTTCTCCCTCAATACCCCTGACCATGACAGAATCAAATTTACCAAAGTTGAGTCCTGTCAGACCCAGGGGATGCTCCTGAATTTCCTTCCTTACCCCTAGGAAGGTTGAGGATGCACGAATCTCCAGGCTGTGCCCCCCTCCAATAGAGTGTCCTTGGGTCGGTGTCCTGGGGAGAGGAGGGAAGGAAACGACTTCTCACTCTGGCCTGCTCTGAGTACCTGACCCAGATACTGCCCGGACCTTCCCTGTGAGCCGGGTCTCTTGCAACCTCTCCAGAGTCAGGAAGGGGAGGGGTGTGGGGCCTGTGGGAAGTAAGGACTACCACCCTACATCCTCAGGCTAAGGGACTGGGCTGCATGGGGAGGGCAGGCTTAAATTTGACTTTATCTCAGAGAACTGAGAGCCAGGGGCTCCTAATTGGTAGTGAGCAGAGGTCGCTGATCTGACGTGGCTTTGTCACCTAAGTAATCTGATTCCCTCCATGTGTCTGTCCTGATTGGGGAAATTGAGCTGACTACCTGGGTGGGGGCCCTTGAGAGGAGAAGGGGGCTCACTGGTTAGGAAATAGTCTTTACAAGTCAGTGGGAGCAGAGAGATGGCAAGGGGAAGAGGCTTTCATTTCAT
This sequence comes from Geosciurus inauris, assembly GCA_004024805.1. Classification (NCBI taxonomy): domain Eukaryota; kingdom Metazoa; phylum Chordata; class Mammalia; order Rodentia; family Sciuridae; genus Geosciurus; species Geosciurus inauris. The sequence goes on along the minus strand of PVHX01013469.1, from coordinate 32,009 downwards.
TCCCCTCCAGGTCTCCTATATCTGTCTTTGCTAGAGGCCCATCTGTGGGCCTAGCCAGGGACCCTGGCCTGAGTTTACCTCTTCCACCCTGGAGTCACTCTAAGCATGCCATTCTCTGAAGAATCTATACTCACCACAGCCATCCACATTCCCTGAAGCTTCCTACTCCACACAGCCCACAGATGATTCAAATACAGATAAGACCTCACCCAGAAGAAAGACAAACCAGACAGTACATCTTCGACGTGATAAGAGTGAATAGAGGCATTCCAGTCATTTATTTGTTCACTTGTTCTTTTAATAACATTCTTAGGGAATCTACTATAGGATAGTACTGCCCAGTCCCAGTAGACCATAGGCCTACTGGTCTAGTTTCTTTGCATTGAGATACCTTGAGGGCTTCTCATTCTGGAAGGAGAGAAGCTGGGGACTGATGAACTGGGTTCATAATGGAAGAGCCAGCCTTTCCTTCTGCTTCTGTATTCTACAGGAATCTAGGAAAGTCTGGTCTTCGAGTGTCCTGTCTTGGCCTGGGTGAGTTAGAACAGGAATTAAGGGAAGGGGGCATTCTTTCATGGCCCACTTCCCACAGTTCTCATGTACCTGGCTTCTCTCCTGCAGGTACCTGGGTCACGTTTGGTTCTCAGATCTCAGATGAGGTATAAGTGATGGAACCTAGAAGCAGGGTGGGGTGGTGGTGAGGAAATCAGAAAAAGGGACCTGGAAAGGGGTTTGGACAGCAAGCATGGGGAATGTGGGATCTAAGGAGAATGCAGAAAATGGAAAAAATGTGGAAATGAGGGATGAGGTACCATGGGTTAGAGTGCAGCAAGGGAGGTAATTGAGGGGCCATGAGTGATCTTCAACTGTTTCTCTTACTTTCCTAGATAGCAGAGGATATGCTGACAATTGCCTATGAGCATGGTGTAAACCTATTTGACACCGCTGAAGTGTATGCAGCAGGAAAGTAAGGACTGGGGAGAAAGTTACATTTGGAAGGCTGAGGGAACATCAGGGCTTCTTATTTCACACTAAAGAACTCTGGGATTTCTAGGAAAACTAAGGTCCAGCCTTTCAGGACATGGGCCCCCAAAACATTATGGGAGTTATAGTCCCAACATCCATCTCTCTAGCTTAAAAGCCAATAGTCATACTGTGTAGTCACATTAAATAAAACTAAGAAATTTTTAAAAACTATCTTGAAGAAGAAGAAAAAATTAACAGCTGGGCAAAGTGGTGCAACCCTCTAATCCCGGCAATTCAGGAGGCTGAGGCACGAGGACTACAAGTTTGAGGCCAGCCTCAGCAACTCAAAATAAAAAAGGGATGAGGATGTAGCTCTGTAGTAAAGTGCCCCTTTACCAGTAACAAACAAACAAAAACCCAACAAATATATCTTGAGTATTGTTACATACAACTACATATGAATTACCTAGTTGTATTTTTAGCAGGCCAAATCATATTACCTGTGGCTTCTCACTAGGAGTAGTCAAAACCTAGAATGCCTATCCTGCCTCTTCTCCATCTTGCAAACACTTCTATTAATTTTAAGACTTAGCCTAAATGTCAGCTCCTCTAAGGAGCCTTTATCTAGCTCCCCAAAACTGGTCACCATTCCCTATGAGCTTACATGACACATTGTACTGCCTTCTGACACAATTAATTACTGGTTTATCCCGCTACATTTGCTGCTTAACTCTGAGGCTTCCCCCTCCATGGAACTTGTCTTTCTCTTCCCAAAATCCCTACACAGAGCATAACACAGAGCAGGCACTGTTCTGCAATGAAGTCAACATGTTCTCAAAAAGTGCATGGGGCTGGGGCTGTAGCTCAGTGGTAGAGCGCTTGCCTAGCATGTGTGAGGCACTGGGTTTGATCCTCAGCACCACATACAAACAATAAATGAGTAAAATAAAGATCCATCAACAACTAAAAAAATATTAAAAAAAAAAAAGTGTTGGGGCTGGGATTGTGGCTCAGCGGTAGAGCGCTTGCCTCGCATGCGTGAGGCCCTGGGTTTGATCCTCAGCACCACGTACACAGCAAAAAAATAAAGACATTGTGTCCATCTACAACTAAGAAAAAAAATTAAAAAAAAAAAAAGTGCACAGTGGGCTGGGCACAGTGGTGCATGCCTGTAATCCTAGCAGCTTGACAGCCAAGGCAGGAGGATCACAAGTTCAAAGCCAGCCTCAGTAACTTAGCAAGGCCCTAAGCAACTCAGACACTATTTCTAAATAAAATTTAAAAAAGGGTTGGAGATACTGCTCAGTGGTTAAGGGCCCTTGGATTCAATTCCAATTAAATGTTCACAGTGGGCTGGAAATATAGCTCAGTTGTATAGTGTTTGCTAGCATACATCAAGTTCTGGGTTCAATCCCCAAGTACTACAAAACAACAACATTGACAAAACATGTATGGTCTAAGTGGGTACAACAAAAAACACAGGAGATCAAAGAATAGTAAAACATTTCAGTAAGAGTCACCATAACAACTTAACTTGTCACAAGTTAGCTCATAATTATGTGCTAAAGAATTGTGTAACTAATTCCAATGAAGCTAACAAGAAGGACTGATCCATACATTGTGGTCATTAGAGCACATTCTATGAATGAGGCAGAATCTGAACTGAGCTTAGGATGGGTGGAAGGCTCTGAGAAGGGAGTTGAAACCAGATGGTTGAAATCAGACAAGGCAGTGTCCTCCCTGGTTCTACCAGTTTGTTCCTGTCTCCTCATCCTATTCTATCCCTTTAGCAACCTACAATAGGGCTTGGTACATAGTTGATAAAGAAGAGATATTTGTTGAATTAATAAATGAATATCTTATGACCATACCCCTAGTTCCAGAAGCCACTCTTATTTAGTCCAAAATGAAGTTGAGAATCCAAATCGGCTCCTAGCTATACAAAAGAGCAAAAGGTGGGAAGGAGGGGGAAGAATTGATCCACCTTGGAGGGGTCAATATCTTTTCATTATTTCTTCCAGGGCAGAAAGAACCCTAGGCAACATCCTCAAGCGCAAAGGTTGGAGGTGAGACCATGTTTTGGACAGTTTCTGGGGACATGATCATCCAAACATCCTTTTCTTTTTGGTTCTCCCATTTCTCTTTTTCCAGGAGATCAAGCTATGTCATCACCACCAAGATTTTTTGGGGAGGACAGTAAGTGACTGTTCCACTGTGAGACCTACAAAGGCTAGTGTGAAGGTGTATGGGTGGAGGTGAAGACTGCTGTCCCACACCTGCTATCGCAGGTCCACATCCTGCCCGTGAGGATTCATGCAATCCTCATGGCTCCCGGCCAGCCCTGGTCCCCTATCTTTGTCACACCTCCTCTTTGATTTACTTTTTCCTATAGGGCAGAAACTGAACGAGGTTTAAGTCGCAAACACATCATTGAAGGTGAGAGTTAGAAACTGGGAAACTGAAGTGGATGGGCATGGAAATCAGAGGAGTTGGGAACATTTTCTAATGATTTGAATTGGAGGCTTTAGGTGGCCATGGCAATGGGGTAAGGTCAGAATTCTTTTTTTTTTTTTTTTTTAATATTTTTTTAGTTGTAGATGGACACAATACCTTTATTTTATCTTATTTTTATGTGGCCCTGAGGAATGAACCCAGTGCCCCATGCATGTGAGGCAAGCACCCCACCACTGAGCCACAACCCCAGCCCTAAGGTCAGAATTCTTAGGAAACAAACTGAGGAACTTATCTTCCTCTTCTCACCCCCACCTAAGGCTTGCGAGGATCCCTGGAGCGCCTCCAGCTGGGATATGTGGATATCGTCTTCGCCAATCGCTCAGACCCTAACAGTCCCATGGAGGGTAAAAGCAGCACTCCCAAACCTGATAGCCCTTCAAAACTTGGCACTTCCTTAAACACTCAAGAAGCTAGCCCCAGCTCAGAAGGCCTCCCACACTCCATAGCAGAAGCTTAGACTCCAGGACTTGGATAGGGAGGAGGCGAAGAACAGATATACTTCTTTGGCTGCGTGGAGATACCTGGGAGGTCTTGGTCAGGCAGGCAGAGGCCTGCAGATCTGGTAGATTCTAGGGGTCTGGCAGTGAAGCTCTTCCTTTCCTGTGTGCCTAGAGATTGTGCGAGCCATGACCTACGTCATCAACCAAGGGCTGGCCCTATATTGGGGAACATCCCGATGGGGGGCTGCAGAAATCATGGTGAGTCTGTGACCCCACTTCCCCCATCCCAAAACTGGTTCCCACTTTTCACATGGCTACTCCAGACTCCACTGCACTGGGGGAGGAAGTGAGGAAGAAAATGGAAAGAGTGCTCTTACTCCCATCTCCTCCCCACCCCACCTAGGAAGCCTACTCCATGGCCAGACAGTTCAATCTGATTCCTCCAGTGTGTGAACAAGTGGAGCACCACCTATTTCAGAGGGAGAAAGTGGAGATGCAGCTGCCCGAGCTCTATCACAAGATTGGTGTGCAGCCCTACATCCCTGCCTTTTACTCAGTCTCACTTGTGGCCTAGGTCTCTTTCCCACACCTGATCCTCTTGCTCTTAGGTGTTGGTTCAGTCACCTGGTCTCCTCTGGCCTGTGGTCTCATTACTAGCAAGTATGATGGGCGAGTCCCAGATACCTGTAGGGCCAGCATCAAGGTGAGATCTGAGACTGGGGCTATCTGGGATGCTGTGTGTGGTGGTAAGGTCTTTTGCTGATACTCCTTGGCTTCCAGGGCTACCAGTGGCTCAAGGATAAAGTACAGAGTGAGGATGGCAAGAAACAACAAGCCAAAGTCATGGACCTTCTGCCCATTGCCCACCAGCTGGACTGCACTGTGGCCCAGCTTGTTATTGGTGAGATACTGCCAGTTCTGGACCCTGCAGGGACCCCTGTCTCCCCTTGAAACCTCACAAACCTATCCAAAGACTGGTTTGTCCCTAGGGACTATCCTCTTCTTCAGAAATACCTCTGAAATCTGTGTGCTCACTGATCCCCATCAGTTTTTTTTTTTTCCCCTTCTCTCCTCTGGCCCCAGCCTGGTGTCTTCGCAGTGAGGGTGTCAGCTCGGTCTTGCTGGGGGTGTCCAGTGCAGAGCAGCTGATGGAACACCTGGGCTCCCTACAGGTGAGTTTGGAGACTCAGTGGCAAGATTCATCTCTGTCCCCCTTCCCCAGGAATCAAGGATACACTGTCCAATCAAGAATAGCCCTAGCCAGGCGCGGTGGCGCAGGTCTGTAATCCCAGCACTCAGGGAGGCTGAGACAGGAGAATTACGAGTTCAAAGCCAGCCACAGCAATGGCGAGGCGCTAAGCAACTCAGTGAGACCCTGTCTCTATATAAAACACAAAATAGGGCTGGGGATATGGCTCAGTGGTCGAGTTCAATCTCCAGTACCAAAAAAAACAAAAAATCAAAAAAACATTGGCCCTATGAGGTTAGCCACTACCAAGTCCTCATTTTGCAAGTGAGAGGTCTAAGACGACAGTATGCAACAGGGTCACAGCTATGACTTGTTCTTTGCCAATGGGCCCCACTGTGGTGCTTCCTTGGGCCTTTGAACCTCATGACTTTCCTCGATACCCAATATGTACAGCCTCGTCCACTACCCATTCTCCTCCAGGTGCTGAGCCAGCTGACGCCGCAGATGGTGATGGAGATAGACGGACTCCTGGGGAACAAATCACATTCCAAGAAATAGTCCGTTGGGAGCGCCGACACTCAATCCGATGCTGCTGAAGCCGCCCAAAAACCGCATCCCGCAGTGGCCCCTTCTCCTGACCCCAAAATCTCTCCACGCAGCTGCCAGAGCCAGGATAGCCCTGCCCACTAACGAGTTCTGGTTGAGAATAGCGATGCGCATGAACAAAGCCATATCCTTCCGCAGTGGGGTTTGAGATAAAAAGTAATCCGCCTACCCCCTGCTGCGTCCTTCTAGGCCTTCTTGCTATCCCGGGCATGAGCTACCTGCCGTCCCCTCTCTGCCATTTGGTCTCGCTCCTTTCTCTCTTCTCCCTTTTGCCCGGGCCCCGGGGGGTGGGGGGACAGCAGATATAAGAACACGCAGAGTACCTCAAAAGTGACCCCTTGAAATGTCCTCAAGGGGTAAGGACCTAATAAGTGAGTTGTAATGTCATCTGGGACATAGGAAATGTGGTTTTACGATATTCTGCACAAAGAAAGCCAGGCTGGTCCTGGCAGGAAGAAAATGAAAATCTCTGGGAAATCAGAACTCTACCTCCCAGATAGGAGGTGCAAGACTTCAATCTAGAACTATTGTAATACCTTGTTCTTGCAGAGAGGGGGCTAGGGTGGGGGAAAGGGTGACAGCACTGACAAAAGCAGAGGGGAATTTGATAGCATATGTACAGTGTAGTCTGGCCCAAATGTTCGGGGTGGCTCTTGGAAAACAAAGTTGGGCGATGCTTTTGCATTTATTGATAGTTTGGGGGCAGAGAGATGGGGCTGACAAAGGTCTGGGAACAAACTTTTGAGCCCTGAGCTGGACTTTCTACTTGGCAGTAAAGGACTGCAGTCTTCCTCCTGCAATAACCCTATAGCAATAATGATGGCCTATCTTCTGTAAAACTTCCCAGGGAACTGTAAATAAAATTTCAGCTTGATCCTCACAAGCGTCTGAAATTTCAGGGGATAGAAAGTAAAGTTTTAACCTCACATACATAGTTATCTTGCCCCTTGTCATTAGAAAACTCTCAGCACCAGTTTTCTCTCCATTCAGCTTAGTGATGCAGGCACCGAGCTCCTGGTCACTGTTCTAATGAAGGACATAGGCACCAAGTACCCCAGGCATGGGTCTCATTCCTTCCTTCTTTAGCATCTAATGATCTGGCTTCCTAGTTTTGTCGTTCCTCTATGAGTCAGTTGCCTGACATTCTTGCTCTTTTTGTATTTTTAAAGTTCTATACTTCTTCCTTGTACTTCTCCTTTCTCTCTCACCCCATACCCACACACATGATAAAGAACTGTAGGAGTAGTTTTCTCATGGCTGAGTAAGAGGCTGTTCTGAGGTAGAGGCTTTTAAGATTTAGTAAAAGAAAGGTCAAGTGCAAAGAGAGAGAAAGAAGTGTTTTGGGTGTGTGTGTGTGTCTTTGTACTGTGTATTGCTCTCAGGGGTGCTTTACTAGTGAATTACACTCCCAGTCATTTTTATTTTGAGACAGAGTCTTTCTAAATTGCTAAGGTTGACCTTGAACTTGAGATCTTTCTGCCTCAGCCTCCTGAGTTGCTGGGATTACAGAAGAGTTATCATTTTAAAAGGAAAAAAATAAAGAAAAGAAAACCAGTGATGTGAGGGTAACAGAAAAGCAGAATCAAATGGTGTGATGTCAGATACTGCCCATTTTCTTCCCCAGAGGACTCTGATTTCCTGGAGACAGAAAGTGGGTGGAAAGTTACAACCCTCAAAGATCACAAGGCAGAGGAGGATGAGATCTGCCTTCCTTAAATACAACCTCATCATCTCCCTTCTATCCCCCTTCATCCTGCCTTGATCCTGAAGCTGGGAGCAGAGTAAAACCCATTTCCAAAAGAGAACCCAGCAGCATGCCATTTACTGGATTAGCAACCAACAAGATCAACTAATGAATACTTACATCCACCCTTATCATCTCCCACTCATTTTGGAAGACTGTGGAGGAAACAAAGAAGTAAAATGTATGACTAAACTATGATTAGTTCTTCTGTAACAAACACACAAGAATTTATCAATTCAAAATAGTATTTTCCTTAAATAGTTCTCTTGGAGAGTTATGTATTTCTTGTGATGTTGCCTACCCCATTGCTGAACACATTTAAAAACTCCTTTTAGAATCACCTTCAGAGGCAGTTTAGAAGCCCCTTGCAAAAACAAAAAACAAAACAAAAAAAATCACTTACTGTCATACCTCCTTGGTATATAAACATCAGCTATGTTTCTCATCTACCTCATTCGTGAATTTAACGAGAATTTGTTTATTGAGTTCTACTATAGTATGGCACAGGGATATAGTGGTGAACAAAACCAGACTCAGAACAACCTTTGTGCAATTTACTGATGGGAGAGAGAAACAATCATATGACCACCAACCAAATACAAACTTAAGTGTCCAAAGTCTAGAGGGGAAAAAAGGGGGAGGGATGAGAGGAATAGCATATACAAAGACCTTTTGAAGAAGGGAATTTGCAAGCTATGTTAGCTTTTCATTGCTGTGACAAAATACCTGATAAACAACTTAAAGGGAGGAAAGATATTTTGGCTCATAGTTTCAGACCTTTCAGTCCATGGTCACGTGGCCCCATTGCTTTTGGACCTGTGGTGAGGCAAAACATCATGGTGGAAGGACAAGGGAGAAGAAACTCTCATCTCATGGTGGTAAGGAAGCAGAGGAAAAGGAAGGGTGCAGGTCCCAATATCCCCTTCAATGCCCCAATGACCTAACTTCCTGTTATTAGGCCCCACCTCTAAAGATTCTACCCTTATAGCACCACTGACTGAGGACCAAGCCCTTCAACACATGAGCCTTCCTTTGGGTGACATTTACAACTGAAGCTATAACACAAGTCAGAGGTTTCCTGAGCCAAGGTTTCTGAGGCAGGAACAGAAATAAAATGTGAGACATGGGTGGCGTTGGAACACACAGGGCATTACAGAGCACTTTAGAATATCTTTATCCTAAGGACAGCAGGAAAGCCTTTATATGTTATCTTTTGACACACAACAAATTACTCAAAAATCTAGTGGCTGGAAACAACTTAAAAAGTTATTTTTTTCCATGATTCTGTGGGTTAGCTAGGAGTTCCTTTCTGTTTTTACCTGAGTTTGTTCATGAGGCTGTGTTCAGCTGGCTGGATGACTGAGCAGAACTCCAAGATGGCCTCATTAGCATGTCTTACAGTTAGCACTGACTCTTGGTTGGGGCACCTCTATTCTCCTCCATATGGCCCCATCCTCCAGTGGTCTAACTGCACTCCTTGCATGGTCTCAGGGCAGCCTCCAAGGGGACAAAGGCATAAGCTGCAAGGCCTCCAAAGGACTAGACTCCAGAATGCACACGTCACTTCTGCCACATTCTATTAATCAAGGCTGATCACAAAGCCAGCCCAGATTCAAGATATAAGGAAACAGACCCCAATTCTTGATAGAGAAGCAGCAAAGCTGTGTTGCAAACAAACTGGAGGACATTAAACTACCACCACATTAAAAGGTTTTAAACAAAAATGGAAGGACTATGTGGTAGGACATGATTAAGTCTGACATTTGTAAATACCTAAAAGCCTACAGAGGCCAGAGTGCTTGTGGATAGACTGATTAGGTGGCTTTAGCTAGGGTCTAAGCAAGAGATGATGGCAGCTTGAACCAAAGTGGTGGGCAGCAGGTATAGATTAATAAATGGATTAGAGAGATGAATTTAAGCAGTAAAATGACTCAAGCTTGGCAATGGGTTAATAAAAGAAGGTAAGGGAAGAGGAAGCATTAAGGGTAACATCTTGATTTTTGGAGTTGGGCCAAGGAAGGGGTAGGAAACACCAGAAGTACTAGCTTGGATAGGGAGATCATTACTTTTGTTTTTTGTTTAGTTGTTTTTGATTTTGGGTATGAGGATTGAAACCAGAGGCACTCTACCACTGAGCTATATCCTCAGTCCCTTTAATTTTGAGATAGGGTCTAAGTTGCTGAGACTGACCTCAGACTTGTGACTTCCTGCCTAAGTCTCCCAGGTCATTAGGTTTCAGGACACCACACCCATCTATCAGTCTGATTTGAAGATAAACAAGAAAGGCTGTGGAGCAGGCAATGGGATACACAGATCTGGAGCTTGGCCCCTTGGCTGTCAAAAACTTTGGGAATATTTATATAATAAAATCTACCTTAAAAGACTAAAATTTGGGGGCAAGGAGGAGTGGAGGTTTACTGGATTGGACAGGGGGAATGGGGAAAAGGAAGGGGAGATGGGAATGGGAAAGACAGTAGAATGAATCAGACATAATTTTCCTGTGTTCATATATGAATACTCCAACAGTGTAACTCCACACCATGTATAACCACAAGAATGGGAAGTTATACTCCATGTATGTATGTCAAAATACATTCTACTGTCATGTAAAACTAAAAAGAATTAAAAAATACAAGACACTAAACATGAAAAAAAGACTTAAGATTTATCACCAATTGAAGATATTTAAAAATGTGAGGCACATCTTTTCAAAGGGTAGTTACAAGAAGTTTTGAATTATGAAAGCATAATTGGACTAAGTAGACAGGTTCCAAGTGACCATGAAGACAACACAACTCCAAAATTCTGAAATGTTTGCTTAAAAATAATGGTATATACCTCCTCACAAAAGACTGTTTTCTAGGTTTTAACAATTTAGTGAAAAAAAAACAAAACACCTGTGATAAGCCAGTAAGTGCCCTGGGTGGAGCGAAGCTCATCTTATATTGAACAAATATAAGATGCACATTGAAAATATCTGGTACTGAGAAGTGAACACAATATAGGTAGGGAACACAGGATGACAATAATAGCTAATGTCAGGTGCGGAGGCATACGCCTATAATCCCAGCTACTTGGGATCACAAGTTCAAAGCCAGCCTCAGCAACCTAGTGAGGATCTAAGCAACTTAGCAAGACTCTGTTTCAAAATAAAAAAATATATAAAGGGCTGGAGATGTGGCTCAGTGCAAAAGTGGCCCTGGATTCAATCCCCAGTTCAAAAAATAAATAATAGCTAAAACTTAGTATTTACTATGCAACAAGCACCATTTTAAGCACCTTATTTACACAAGATCTCTCAGTCCTTACTGTTGTTATCCACATTTTGTAGATGAGGAAATCGAGGCCCAGAGAAATCAAGTAACTTGCTCAAAGAGCTGCAACTGCTGGTGGAGGATAGGGTTTGTACTCAAGTCAGTTGTTTAGAGGCTGAGTTATTACGCTCTCCAAGAGAACCTGGGATATAGGTCCAGGAGAGCAGTGTGAGGAGGCAGCTGGGTGTGAGTGCCACACAATGAGGGAATGTAGGCTGTGGGTACCATGTCCTGTTTACCTGTGGAGGAAGTCAGACTCCTGAGTCAGAAGTCATGTTGGACTGTTTTGCCACAGCCATCATACTGTGTGGGTGTCCAAGCCTGGATACTCCGGAGGGTACAGATTCCCAGCATTCCTAAGTCTATGGTCCTGGAATCTAGATTCCTCTCAGCCTGAGATGTCAAGTAGATTGAACGATTTGGGGAGGCTGAAATTTGAGAAGCCAGTCTTAACAAGAACACAGGGAGGTCATATATAAGGGCCGAGGGCAGACTGAGACTCTGGGTAGTGTCCATGCGGATATCCAGGGCCGCCTCCCGGATTCCACCAACGCTGGCATTCCCGGCCTCGCGCCTCCAGCGCCTCCACCGCCCCTACGCGTGCCACCGAAGGGAGCGGCCAGACAGCCGCATGACGCCTTGAGGGCGGGACATCACTATTAAAAGAAGTGAGAGGCCGCGGCGCGGGCCCCAGGACTGGACCCGGGCCCAGGAAGGCTCGCTTGTTCTGTCCACGGCTGAGTGAGCAGCACCCTAAAATCCGCGGCGGGCACTATGCAGCTCCTAGTAAGGGTGCCCTCTCTTCCCGAGCGAGGCGAGCTGGACTGCAATATCTGCTACCGGCCCTTCAACTTCGACAGCCGCGCGCCCCGTCGCCTACCTGGCACGGTGCGCGCCCGCTGCGGCCACACGCTCTGCACCGCCTGCCTGCGCGAGCTGGCAGCGCGCGGCGATGGCGGCGGTGCGGCCGCGCGCGTGGTGCGCCTGCGCCGCGTCATCACGTGTCCTTTCTGCCGCGCGCCCTCACCGCTTCCGCGTGGCGGCGTCACGGAGGTCGCTGTGGACCCGGGCTTGTGGTCACGATTGGAGGAAAAAGCGCGTGCTGCGCGCGAACGAGATGTGGCGGGGAGCCCGGCCAAGGAAAACGGCGATACTGAAGAAGCAAACAAGGAAGAGGAGTGCGAGGAGGGGGCGGGGCCTAGAAGCGCGGGGTGGCGCGCGCTCATGCGGCTCTGGGATAGGGTCTTGGCGCCCGCGCGCCGCTGGCGGCGTCCGCTGCCTAGCAACGGTGAGGGGAGCTCCTGGGAGAACGCCGGGAAGAGCGCGTGGAGGAACGCTCGGGTTCGGTTGCATCGTTCTGCTACTAAATTTTTTTTCCCTTAGTGCTCTACTGTCCAGAGATCAAGGACATTGCCCACGTGACCTGCTGCACTCTGTAACCGAGGAATCGGGAAGCTACAGCAGAAGAAAGGTGGGAGCTGCAGCCTCAGGCGTGCTCTAGTACAGGGGACTGATATCAAGACTACCTCCTCTCAGATCCCGGGATTGTGATGGAGTTGAGCTGGGGCAGAAGGAAACGCCCTAAGAGATGTTGATGCTGAGCTGGGAGCCTTCTAGACAAACGCCTCCATCTAGTGATTGCCAGCATTACATTTTCAGGCCCAGGGATGATATAAACAAAGCCTACATTACTGTGGGAAGAAAACAGACTGTTTTCTTAAGCTGTGGCTTTGGCTTTTGTCCAGGGCCGCTGTGGTGTGTGGGAGCAACAGGTTCCATTTTAGCAGTTGTCAGTGGTTTGAACATTTTAAAAAGATGGAACGGGAAAGAGGTTAATTTTCATGTCATATTAATTTCTTGTCATGTAAGGATGTTGGTACGCCTACTGTCTCCCCACTCCCAGTTCTGTTCCAGAAATTACTGAGATGCCTCCCCGTCTATTATTATTAGGTCCTTGCTTCATTTCACAATCTCTCTTCAGTCTGCTAGGGCAGGTATCAGAAAGTCCAGAGGGCATCATATGAGGCACCTAATTAGGGCTTCTCAAGGATGGAACGGAAGAGTGTCATTTGGTAAAGGCATCAAAATATAAACTTTTGATATTATCTGTATTTTTTATAGTCACAGGGACACCCTGGCACTACTGAAAAAAAGGTGCTTTTATAATTTTAAACTGTGCCCTGTAATGAAACCTCACCTATTGCATGCCATGAATGCTATTTTACAGACCTATAAATATCTTTAGAGTCATAGTCAAGGACCAGCAGTGTTGGTGTCAGTGTGGAACTTGTTGAAGTGTAAAATCGCAAGATCCTACTCAAATTTACTGAATCAGACTCTGCATTTTAATGATCCTATAGATTTGTGTGCATGTAAAAGTTTAAGAAGTATTGGTCAAGATCCTAGACACTCTAGGATATCATTTGTGGATAGATGATTTAAAACAATTGATATATATTATCTTATTGAAAGGTCTAAATAATATTCTATTGCTGAAGAAGTTATTCTGTTACATTTTTCTGAGTTAAAAATAGTAATTTAAGCTGGGTGTGGTGGTTCATACCTGTGATCCCAGCTACTCAGAGGCTGAGACTAAAGGATGGCAAGCCTCTGTCTCCTCCACCTCAAAAAAAAAGTGACAAGTATGGGTCTCAGTTGTTTAGCATTGTCTCCAAGCTTTATTATTGACAAGTCATGAAAATATCCATTTGTTTTCTGGCTACAAACTTTTTTGTGTGCTACTGGGGATTGAACCAGGCACTCTACCACTGAGGTATATCTCCTAACTTTTTTATGTTGATGCAGGGTCTCACTAAATTGCCGAGGCTGGCTCCCTCAGCCTCCTGAGTCACTGGAATTGCAAGAATGCCCTATACCTGGCTAAACCTCCATGTTTGGGTTCTGTTTGCTTGTTTTGCAGTACTGGGGATTGAACCTGGGATGCTTTACCACTGAGCTATATCCCCAGCCCTTTATATTCTGAGACAGGATCTTGCTAAGTTGCTTAGGGCCTAAGTTGCTGAGGCTGGCCTCAAACTTGGGAATCCTCCTGCCTCAGCCTCCCCAGCAGCTGAGATTACAGATATATGCCACGGTGCCTGGCTCTTTAAAATTTCTTGACTTTGAAACAGGCTTGCCAAGGTGCCAAGGCTGGCCTTGAACTTGTGATCCTCCTGCTTCAGTCTCCTGAATTGCAGGGATTATAGGCATGCACCATTACACCCAACTAAACATGTTTTGGCATTTTCCTGTTCGTAACTCAGTTTAAATGTTCTCTTTTTTGAGAGCTCTCTTCCCCATCCTTTATAGCATAATGCCTTTTCACTTTTATTTTCTGCTATTTCACATTTTATGGGTGTACTCTGAGTATAAGCTACATGAGAGCAATGACTGACTTGTGATTTTTATCTCCAGGGCCAACCACAGTGTTAATGTGTAGTAGATATCCAATAAATGTTTGTTGCATTTCTTTCTTATTTTTAAATATAGCCCCAGGAACAAAGAGTTTGGCCTTGCTCAGCCTCTGAGAACATCTGTTAGAGAACAGTACATGCCAAGCTAGTGTCTTAGCAGTTCACATCTTTGGTAAGCTATTACAGGTCTGACCCCCAAATCCTTAAAAAAAAAAAAAAAAAAAAAAAAGTCTGTACTTCATATGGAATTGAACCTATGGAGCTGTAGTGACCTCTACTGACTCTTATGGGAACTAAGCAATTTGAAGGGGACAGGATGATCAAAGGACTTGAAGGCAATTTTGACTCGTTGGACACTCCTCCCACTGTACCTCTGTCAAGGAAGCCTGCTCTCTCTCTCTGCACGCCATTGAGGCCACAAGGCCACACAGGGATCCTGCTAACCACCACTGCTGCTCACCCTCCTCTACACTGAGCACATCACACAGCTGAGGTGGAAAAAAGGTCCAGTTTTAGTGAATGCTTCAAGAGACAAAAATGAGGTAAAGGAAAATCACAAGTTTAAAAAAAAAAAAAAAGGGAAAGAAAAAGATGGATTATATGAAATGGTAGAAAGCAAAAATTTTTTCATCCCTTTCCCACCCGAGAACTCCCCGCCAAAAATAACAGAGCACACAGAAAGGAAAGTATAATTTATATGTACAACCAATAAACCTGATACAGAAGAGGGGACTGGGACAGACCAGGAGTGGGTGTGAAGAGACTGGGAAAGGGGCAGCAAGAAAGTGAAGGGGCAGTAAAGAGGAAGTGGGAGGTTCGACATGCAAACTCCAACCCCTCCTAGGAAGGGGGATGTGCCCACATCTCCCTAGCCTGCCCTCCACTATGTTGCTCTGGTCCCACAGGCAAGGTAGTCCTCTAACTAGGTCCCTCTGCCTGATTCACTCACATTTAGTCTCTAACCAGGCCTTGAAGAGGAAAGGTAAGTCCCTCAGGAACCTGAGCCGCAGAGTTGGGGGCTGCCCCCATGTCTGGCCCGCTGTATTCTCTCTCCCCGCCTTTCTAGGTTACCTGGGTTCCTAGATCAGATTGGGGAGCTCCTCTTTGGCTTGAGGGAGGATCGCCCAACCATTAATCTCTTTGTGGGGGTGGTCCTTGGTACCTAGGGAGTAGGGGAAGGTTCCCAACACAAGATGGCGGTACACAGGAGATAACTGAGCCAGTGAATGGCGCCTTTATTCTGAGGCTGAACAGCAATAGACTCCCTCCCTCATAGCTGCTCCACCCGCCATGTGGGGAGAGACAGGGGGAGGTAACATGCAGCCACCCCTCCTCTTCCCTTCTCCCTCCCAGGGCTCATTTTCATTCCTCTCTAAAGGTACCCCTCCTCTCTTTGAAGTTCTTCCCACCAAAGTTCCTAAAGGCCAGGCAAGACTAATCCCCCACTTCTGCAAGGAGGTGGAGCTGATATTGCAGGAGACATGACTGGGGAGGCTCCACCTTTTTCCTCCTGGCAACCATTTACTGGAAAGCTGTGTATATTTGGCAGTGGGGGATAAAGGTACTTGGAAGACCCAGCTAACCATCTCCCACCCAGACCACTTCACACCAGCACAGCCTTCAAAGCTTGGTGGGAAAGGTGTGTGGGGATGAAGAAAGACAAGGGTCCCTTCTTGAGAGAAGTTGTAGAGGGGCAAAGGGGCTGTTAGCCCAATGGCGGCCCAAGGGGTGGAGAAGACGGAGGACTGGCAGCAGGCCCCAGGGCCTGAGCAGGAGGTCGGCCTCTGGGACGGGGCCTGGGTGAAGGGCAGGCCTGGGATCCAGTCAGTCGTCTATACAGATCACCTCCCCGGCTCTGGGCTCCTTCCGATCCAGCCCGTCTGACACCAACGCCCCCACCATTTCCTTCTCCTTCTTCACCAGCACTGGAGGGCCGTTGGTGGCGGCTGTTTGGAAAGGAGTAAGGAAAGATCAATCCCCACATTGCTCCTAAATGTCACTTCTGGGCATTAATATATTCTTAGCACTGCCACTCCCAATTTTCCTGGGTAACGGTGGGAAGACCAGGGCAAAGCTCTCTCCCTAAGATTCCCCTTGTATCACATGACTGAATGCATGTTCCAACTCCCACTTTACCCCTTCTGAATTCATGTTCACTTTGCCTTGAGGTAACGAAGATGGAGAAGGCTGGGGTGGGAAATACCAAGCCACAGAACCACCAAAACCCTAGGTGAGGTTTTTGACAATGGGATAGAAGAATTAAGAAAGGAATTGGTAGAATGAAGCCCAGAACAACTCCATTCCCTGATACTGGACACATCCAAGGAAATGAGATGGCTACAGCAGCACAAGGAAGCTGAGCAGGGATGAGGCTTGGCAAAGAAGTGGGAGAAGCAGGAACTGGAAGCACCAGCTGACCTGTGATGAAGGACCCTGCAGGCATCTGGCTGTAATTGGCGCCTGCGGCGGCCAGGGCCCCTACGGGTGCGGCGCTGAAGGCCGCCCCGTACCCCGGAGGTGTGGCGTAGGGCCCCGGGGGAAAGGCCTAGAATAGAAAGCAAGCTGAGGTTAGTTAGTCCATAGTCTTTGAGAGGAAAGAAGATGTATGGGAACAAAAGCCACATTCCAGAACTACTGAGGGGTGTAACAGGCAGGGAGACTCACTCAAGGGTGAAGACTGTGGTCTAGCAGGTGGTTTTTCCATATGGTATAGGATTCTGAAGGAAGTGTTTGTGTGTGTGAAGGAGGAGCACCGAGAGGGAAAACGAGTTAGGGGGAAAGAAGGTTACCGGTGTGGGGTGAGGCTCCGTGCCCTTGCTGGCCAGCCGGCTGAGGATGCTGCGCTCGGACATCTGAAGGCGGGCTGCGATGGGGGGTATTCGGGACAGCGTGGCTGGCAGGCGGGTCACGTCCGCCTTCATGTCGCTCAGCAACTCCTCCAGCTGGTTCAGAACTGGGGCCCGGGCCACGGAGAAAGAAGGGCAAGAGAAAGACAAGGAAAGAGAGAGATGGAGCCAGGAAAAGCGACAAGGAGTCAGATGGACAGATACAGTCAGAAAAATAAAGAGGACAGAGACATCAAAGAACCAGAGACAAGTGACAGAAGCAACAGAAGAAAGCGACAAGAAAGTAGACAGAAAGAGAATGACTCGGGAAAAGTGAGTGTCAGGAAAAAAAGACAGACCAGATCACCACAGAGGACAGATGGAGATAAAGAAAAAAAGGAGAAATGGGAGAAAAGGGAGGTAGGGGAGGATATTGGAAGACATGGGGGCGGGGAGTTGTCAGAACATCCCATACTGGAAGAGTGAGGTTGGGGGACTGGGGATGATGGGGAGGAAATAGTCAGGAGGTGTGGGAGGTGGTCAGTGGTATCAAAGATTTAAGGAATCAAAGTTTTAATATGTAAGGGGAGAGGGAGGTTAGAGGGTCAGCATTACAGATTCAAGGAATTAGAACAGGGATCAAAGGGGCCAGGAGTCAGTCATTATACCAGGCAGGATTAGATAGTTAAAGGGCTTTGGGATTTAATCTATAATCATCAAGGTAAGAGGGTGTGGGAAAGAGGTCGAAGGTCAAAGGGAAGTTTCACAGGGTCAAAGGGTCAGAGGGTGGATGGGTGGTAATTTCTGCCTCCCAGGGTGAATATATGAGGGAATATGATCTGTGGGACAAGAATTAAGGACCTTTGTGGTATATACATAGGCCAAGGCCTCAAATTGGGTGACATTAGCAGTATGACAGATGTGTGCACTTCTACCACCAGGGAAGAGGCCCTACTGTATAGAAGAGACACGAAATCAGGAGGAATCCCTCTGGTGGACACTGATATGATCACTATCAGGCATGGAAGAGGGCTGACTTGCACAAGTGCTAAAGGCTAAAAACCAAGGGGTCGGGGGTAGGGTTAGAGGTCAGAGGGTAAAGGGGGTCAGAGGGGTGGGAAGATTTTGAGGGGTGCGGGGTGAAGACTTACGCAGCGTTGTGGGCCCTCCCCCGCGCGGGGCCGCCGCGGCCCTTACCCTTGTGCAGGACGGCGTTGGCCGGCTTGTTCCCTGCCAGCGACTCCTTGGAGAGGTGCTGGTGGCTCTCGGCTAGGCATTCGGCCTCGGCAAAGCGGGCGTGGAGGGCCATGGCGGGGTGCGCCGGCTCCTGTGACAGGTTCAGGTAGGCCGCCCGCCGCAGCTGCTCCTCGATCACCAGCGCCTGCTCCAGGAGCTGAGGGCACAGGTTGGGGTGAAAGCAGGGCTCTACTAGTCAGAAGTGAGCAAGATGGTGAACCAGATACAGCACTGGAGACCCACCCTCCCTCACTGCTGGACCAGGGTACTGGCTGCTCCATACTAACTGCAACCGTATTTGTCAACCCTGATGCAGACCTCAGTCCACAACACAAAGTTACACTTTGGTCTTGGCCTTAAAACATTGCCACAACCCTCAAGGTATGAATCTTCCTTCCCTGGGTTCCATCAGAAATGGTCCCAATTTTGACTTGTTTCTCTTTAACCCTATTTATTTCTTCCCTTGTCCCCACCTTGAACCTCCGGGCCAGGAACTTATTTTTCATCTCCAGAAAGTTCCCTTTATTGGCTTCAGTTTTAAATGGCTCATTGATAATGGCAAACTGAGCATCATTCTGGATGTCCTGCCACCGTGCATAGCCGTGGCTGTTGAATAAGGAAAGGGGACCATCAAGGAATTTAACAGGGATGTATTTGGCTGTAAATACTTCTTCCTTTTGATCTGATCTCCCCAAAGTGTGGTACAAGCCTCCCTTCCCTGTGTGTACACTCATCTTCGCTATAGTTACCCTCTCTCCTGGCTATGAGAACCTTTTTCTTGGTACTTGTATCAAGGATACAGGACGATCCCAGCCAGAAGCCAGTAGTCATGTCTTCGGTGCCAGATCTCATTGAGTTTCCCAGAGGAAATAGCTGCCCGTTCCTCATTCTGCCACAGAGTGTGAAGCTCTGGAGAGGAGAGCAGACAGGGGCATCAGGGGTTTGCAAACCACATCCTTCCTGACAGACAGGTACAGATGAGAAAATGAAATACTAGAGTACTAAACTCTACTTAGGAGGAATGGGTAAAGGCTAGGTTAGGAGTGAGGAATAAAACTGATCACGAACAAAGTTCAGGTTAGAATTGAAAATAAAGGTGAAATTAGAGACATCTGTGGAGTTAGGCGATATACTTAGGAAGACTTAAAGCAAGGATCAGATTCAGCATTCACCATTTCAGAATGAAAGGTACTCTCAGGCAAAATGAGAAACTCTAGGAGGTTGGGCAGATCCCAGTAAGAAACAGATAGCTGGAAGAACCTCTCCCACCTGTGAAACCACCATCAGCGATATTGAACATGAATCGTGGCTTCTCCACCTTCTCCTCACGGCGCCCGTTGGACCTTGGCTCATGAGGCCCAGGTCGAAGCTCCCGGTCCCCTTTTATATCTTCTGCTAGGGCAGACAGGGCAAAGCTCACACCTCAGGACAACTCCTCCCAGGTCCCAAGACTACTTACTACCTATACTCTACTGGCCTTTCCAATAGCTACCCACTCAGGACCCAGGCCATTTGGTCTCCCACACTCCACCTCCCCTGTTCCCCTCAGGGACCCACGTGTCCAGTCCTTCCACCCATTACCTCTCTTGCCCAAATCCCCCGTTTCCCCCTCCGGCCTCTCCCTGTGTTCCTGTCCATCCAACGGCTTCTCCTCCCCCCTTTCTCCTGGCGTCGACTCTGTGGCTGTGGGAGGGGGCAGAGGATAGGAAGGATGTCACCCTCATCCCCTGACACCAGAAGAAGGAACTCCCAAATTCTAATCCTCCCATCACCCCTAGGGCAAGCACCTACCTGACTTATCTCTGTCCCCTCGGTACCCAGGTTCAGGCTCCATCTCTCCAGGTACTGGCACCTCATCCTCTACAGAAATCTTCCTTGGCTCCAGCCGCTCCCCAAGTGATGGGGCTGGGCTTGGGGCATCAACCTGGAGGAGGATAACACAGTTAAGATTAGCCAGAGGAATCCCAGGTACCTGGCTACCAAGACACATCTCCAGACTCTTCCACTCCCTCTCCTCAGACATAGCCAGAGAAGACATACCTCTGTCTCCATCTTCTCCCCAGTTTTGCTATTCTTCTCTGGCTTCTCATCCTGGTTGTCAGCTTCTTCCTTATCAAGAGGTGTCCTTATGCCATCTCCTTTCTCACTTGGAGCAGGAGTAGCTACAAGAGGAAGGCAGAGCAAATACTATGGTTTAGATGTGACTGAAATGTCCTCCAAGGGTTCACATATTAAAATTTAATCACTGTGAGGTATTAAGAGGGGGAGGACACTTAATCTAACCATGGTGTGTAGAGGAGGGCCTTTGGGAAGTGATCAGGATTAGGTGAGGTCATCAAGGTGGATCCCCAAGATGAATCCTAGTATTTTTTAAGAAGTAGACTAGAGATCAGAACAAACATGCATTCCCTGTCCCTTGCCATGTGATGTTCTACACCACCTTGGGACTCTGCCAGCAAGAAGGCCATCACCAAGGGTGGCCCTTTGACCTTGGATCTCTATAATCATGAACCAAAATAAACTGTTTTATAAAGTTAGCCATAGGTTTCCCGTTACAGTCATGCAAGACAGACTAATACAATGAAGAAAGCAGGGGTTCTATCTCTGACCCCATTTCTCTCTCTCCTGCCACCTGGAATCCTGATTACCAGGTTTAGAGGTGCAAGGACTGTTGGTAGCAGAAGCCTCAGGAGTGGTAGGAGATGTTTTGGTAGGAGAGGAGGCTCTAGAAGAGCGCTTGGAGTCAGCGCTGGGATCAGGCATCAGCTCTGGCATTGACCAGCGCCCATTGATGTGCTCAAATTCCTGCACCTGGGGAGAGGTTATTGTAGAGACAGGGGTCAGCTCCAGGCCCTGAACACACAGGACGCTCAGGTCCCTTCTGTCTTATACCAGCTTGAGCCCACAATTTGAGGATGGAAGGCAAAGGAAGGGCAGAGCCTAAATGGTTGCCCTGATTCTTAGGACAAGGGGAGATTGATACCTTCTTCTTGACAAGAGACATGACTCCAATGCGGGTCAACACCTGCTGGCGACTCAGTCCCTCTCGAGGGACTCCATCAGCAAAGGTTTCAGAGCCATCTGCCCCAGGCTCACATAAATGGCGCATGAACAAAGACACATAGGCCCTGAGGAGCATGGGGGTGGGAGGAAGGTTAGGGAGACTTAGAAGGGGTTTGAGACACAGATTATTGAACCCCAGAACCCTAATTCCCTAGGTACCTCCAGGGCTCCCATCCCCACCGGGCCTCTCAGCTCTCACCAGCCCTCCAAATCCTAACTCCTCCATTGACTTCTCTCCTTGTATATGTATCCTGGGCCTTGATACTTTGTTCCTGGGCCCCATCAGTCAGTTATTCATCCTTTCCACCAGCTCCTCCTGCCAGGTTATTATGGCCAAGTAAATGTGAGGCTAGGGCAGCCCAGGCGAGGCTCCTTCCTCAAATGCCTCCCCATGAAGGAGGGTGCCTGGCCCCTCTACTCTAGGCTCATTTGAGGGGAGGTAGAGTAGGCTGAGCCCACCCCCAGGAAACTGAGCCAGGAGATACTGCATGGCAGGGTAAATGGTGATCAGGTGAGTAAGATAACATCATATGGTGGCCAAGAAAATGAAAGTTAATACCCAAAGTTCTTAACCCCTTATCCAAATCAGCCCTGAATCACCCATACTCACTTGAACTCCTTCTCGGTCTTGCCCCTCAGGTCCCGCACCAGCCACTGTGTGGTGAAGGCATCCTGTGGCGGCATCCCCCAGCGCATCACAGCATTGAGGAAAGCCTTCCGCTGACGGGTGTTGAATCCCAACACCTAAGGATAGGGCAAGGAGGCAGGGGCTATGAATGACCAGGTCTTAGCTCTTGGTTTTTTTGTTGTTTTTTTTTTTTTTTAATATTTTTTTAGTTGTAGATAGACACAATGTCTTTATTTTATTGCTTTGTATGTGGTGCTGAGGATCGAACCCAGGGCCTCGTGCATGCAAGGCAAGCGCTCTACCACTGAGCTACAATCCAAGCCCCAGCTCTTGGTTTTTTTTACTTCAGTGATCCAGACCTTAACTTCCAATCCTCTCTCCCCCAACCCTCACTGTCTCCTTAAAGAATATACAGGGGCCCGAGCCCAATTCTCACCTCAATGTTGCCCCCAACTCGAGCCAGCAGTGGAGGCAGCGGCTTGTCCTTCTCATTTCGGAGCTGCCTTTTTGACTGTCGACGCCCTGAGGTGGGGGGTGACACTGATTACTACTAATCAACCTCTTCTAAGCCTCAGACCTCTTTCACACCCCTTCCCACAAAACAGGGAACATAGAAATAGCTGTGTCACATTCACTTCTAATTTTCTTCCAAGTACTTGCAGAACTATCAACCCAGTAAATCTAAAAGAATCAAGTCATATTCAAAAATTAATAACAAACATTTGACACAGGCAAGATTCCTGAGGAAAGGTAAAATGATGTAACCTCTTTGGGTTATTTATTTATTTACTTATTTATTTTATTTGTGCAGGGGGAGAGGGTGTTGCTATGTTGCCCAGTCTGGCCTTGAACTCCTGGGTTCAGGTGATCCTCCTCCTGACTCAACCTTCCAAGTCACTGGGATTACAAGCATATACCGCCATGCCTGACTGTACATTCCAAATTTTAACACTGGAGAGATTATCAGCATTTCTCCCTTTCTGCTCACCTGTAATCTTTAGTTTTTCTACTAAAAACAAACAAAAAAGCACTTTTGTTTGTACAAAAACAGTGGGCCTAAAAAGGAAGCTGGGAAGTGAAATGAGAAGAGCTGAGGGAGAAAGGAAAATGTGCCACCTTCAGGACGCTCATCAAAGTCTTCATCTTCCTCCTCTGATCCCACTGAGTATTCTGACTGGTTATCTGTGAGGGTAGAAAAGACTCAGTGTTGACTCCTGGATGAGCCATCCTGGGACGCTTTCGCCTGGATTTCTCCCCTCTACCCTGACCTTGGCCCTCCTGAGACATTGGGGTCATTGCCCACAGCCTGACTCGGGGTCATGTATCCTGAACTATTTGTACTCATGGTCCCAAGGTACCTCTTGCTCCACCACCCTCCCTCCTGCCAAAACTACTATAAGCAAAATTGGGTGTCCTCTGCAACCCCCTGGTAGTTAAATTGCATGCAAACACACCTGGCCTCAGGGTAGTTTCTACTGATCCTTTCTAACCACTTTCTCTTTTAGCAGGAAAGACCCTGACTTCTTGGTTTCTCTTTCTCTCTAAACAGACTCAGCCTCCAATGCCCTACTCATCATCTCTTTCCTTCTCATCACCTGCATTGGTGCAGTCCTTACCTTGGTCCTCCTGAGCAGCATCATTGTAGTTGACTTGCTTGCGAACCCTTTTGCCCTTGCCTAGGTTCCGGGCGAGGTCTTCCTGCTGCTGCTCATAGTGATGCCTCAGCAGTTTCTCCCAGTAGTCAGGGTCTACATTCTCCTCCTGCTTGATGATCTCTCGCTCAATCTCCTCAATCTGAAGGGCAGCAGAATGAAGGCTAGCAGCCTCCTTCCTCACCAGTTCTTTGGCCACATCAAAAGCCCTACTCTCCTGTCTCAGTCAAATCCTGCGCTTGCTGCTCCTAGATCCCTTTCTTAGGTCTGCTTTAAGTTTTTGGACATTAATCATTTCCTGTATCATTTCTTCTGTGCAAGGTACTTCTCCCATCTTTTTGTTTTTTGGAGGTACTGGAAATGGAACAGAACCCAGGGTGTTTTACCACTCAGATACATCCCCAGCCCTTTTGATTTTTTATTTCGGGTCAGTCTTGCTAAGTTGTCTAGGCTGGCCGTGAACTTGCCATACCCCTGGCATCAGCCTCCTGAGTAGCTCAGATTTTAGGTATCCACCACTGTACCTGGTTCCCTGCTTCTTCTAGCCCTCTTTTCTAACCTCTTCTCTACTTCCACCTTCTTCCTACACTGACTCAGGAGGTACTCTCCTGGGTTTACCAGAACTTTCTATGCCCAAGTCTCTCTCCAAAGTCTGGTCTCACCTATAGATTAATAAGCTGTTTGACCGAAGGCCAAATGTTCTCTCTGATATGTGGACACTAACACATAATGTTGGGAATAGAAGTTCACTGGATTAGACAAAGAAGAATGAAAGGAAGGGAGGGAGGCTGGGAATAGGAAAGACAGTAGAATGAATCACACACAACTTTCCTATGTTCACATATGAACATACAACCAGTGTAACTCCACATCATGTACAACCACAAGAAGGGGAAGTTATACTCTGTGTATGTGTATGGGACCCTTTCACCTGGATTTGACATGTATACATGTCAAAATACATTCTACTGTCATGCATAACTATAAAGAATAAGTAAAAAGTATTTTTTAAAAAGTTGTTTGAGGTTCACTATTGCTTTTTGTTGGAGGCCAACATGAGAGAACAAATAAAAAGAGCAAAGGGGAATCCTACTTCCAAGGTTTGGTGAAAGGACACTACCCTTGAGAGATGACCTGCAACAGACAGTGCCTGGCCCCAAAACCTCTCACCTTGTCTTCTTCCCGAACGACATACTGTGCCACCTTGAAGGAACTGAGATACTCATTCATGTTCTGTACATCAGTATCCTCAGTTGCATCCTGGTTCCGGTCCAACAGCCGAGCAATGGCCTCATTGTCATAGTGGATCACGCTGCTGTCCTCTTCCTTGTTCTCTCCTATTGAAGATGGGGAACAAGAAGAGAATCTGGGATTCCAATCAGAAGCTCAGGCATAACTTTATCAAAGATGGAGAAAAGGATGTACTCTGGGGGCCCTGGAAGGAAGGCTTTTTTCCTGGAAGAAATATCAAGGGATTTTTCTTTTGTTTGTTTAAGAGGCTAACCCTCCTCCAAGGACCACTGTAAAGAAGACTCTTCTTGCCGGGCATGGTGGCATATGCCTGTAATCTCAGCACTTTGGGAGCCTGAGACAGGAGAATCACAAGTTCAAAGCCAGCCTCAGCAACAGCAAGGTGCTAAGCAACTCAGTAAGACCCTGTCTCTAAATAAAACACAGAAGGCTGGTGATGTGGCTCAGTGGTCGAGTACCCTTGAGTTCAATCCCTGGTACCCCCCACAAAAAAATAAATAAAGATTCTTTGTCCTTCACAGGCTATAGCTCAGTATTTGCTCTTCTCCTGGGAGGGCTGCAGAAGAGAAGTGCTCAAAGGACCCGGCTTCAGGGAGCAAAACCTGGCTTCAGGGAGCAGGGGCTGGCTTCAGCGAGCTGCAAAAAAGGATCTCACCCTCATTTTCATCCTTGAATAGCTCCTCAGTGCCAAATTTGAGGATGTCATCAAGCTCCTGCTTGGACATAGAGCCTGCCTTGGACCCCAGCCCGGGTCGCACCACCAAGTGTGTCAGCATCATCTTTCTCTTGGCCACCTGTGTGATTCGCTCTTCCACGGATGCGCGAGTCACAAACCGGTAAATCATCACTTTGTTGGCCTGGCCGATCCGGTGAGCCCGGCTGAAAGCCTGCAAGGGTGGGAGAAAGCAGGGATGGGCCAGGAGAATGGCAGGGAGAAACTGCCACATGCTCAGGAAAGGCCCTCTCCCCTCCCCAAAGAGGTTTATTTCTGAGCCAGCCCATGGCATAACACTCTTTTCTGTGAACCCACATCTCTTTGCTGAATGGCACAGGGGCTCCAGGATGCAGGTTCCCACCTGGATGTCATTATGGGGGTTCCAGTCAGAATCGAAGATGATAACAGTGTCAGCAGTTGCCAGATTGATGCCTAGGCCTCCAGCTCGGGTAGACAGGAGGAAGCAGAACTGTTGGGCCCCAGGAGCTAGGAGGGGAGAATTAGGAGGCTAGGTTTTTCGTGTACCCAGTAGTTCTGTCTACCTGCTGCTAGACGTTCCTTGACTACAAATGACTACAAATGACTACGACTCCAACTCAAAGCCTAGGTGTCCAATATACCCCTATACCAGCCTCCCTCTTGTCCCAGGGACCTGGCACATGTTTCTCAGGACTTCCACACCCACCAGCAACTAAGAGATCTCCTCCTTACCATTAAACCGATCAATGGCTTCCTGCCTTAGGGCACCAGTGATGCCACCATCAATGCGCTCATACTTGTAGCCTTCATAGTCTAAGAAGTCCTCCAGCAAGTCTAACATTTTGGTCATCTACAGCAAGGGAAAAGAAAGGAGTCTGAAATGCCAAGACAGTAGGATGGGCCTGTCTCTTCAAACTATCCCTTTACTCAAGTTTGACCCCAAGCTTTACTCCTGAACCCCTCCTCTGTCTTAAGCATATTGAGTGCATTCCCTCTTATCCCCAGCTCCTCACTGTTCTGCATTCTTGCCATTCTCTCTTGATTAAAGACCATTCATTTCTCCTAAGGCAGGTTCCCTGAGACCTATGAAAAATTTCACTTATGAACACCCTGAAAATCTGTACAAAATGATGTAACTGTAGGTGCAGTTTTCTGGAGAGTAGAGGTGTAGCTTTCATCAGATTTCTAAAAGGTCTTTACCCATCATCCCTACCTACCAATAAGGTTAGGAAGAGGCCTCCCTGGAGGCAGATGGCTCAACCTCACCCTGTCTCTAACCAGCTAAACAGGAGCTGGACTCCAACTTCCAAAAGCCTTAGGAACATGGATCAGAAGCCAGGGATGAAGTAGCTATGCTAGGCATTTTTATGGGTAGAATCTCCTAATCCATCACACCAGAACAGTTGTAGGAAAGTCGTCAGGAATTAAGGTCTGCCTAGTGAGGAAGGGACAGAAAGCAGAAAGAGAGTAGAGGGGATGAATCACCTGCGAGAAAATGAGCACTCTGTGCCCTTGCTCTTTCAGCTTCCGCAGCATCTTCTGCAGCAACATGAGCTTCCCTGATGACTTAATAAGTGCTCCACCCTCATAAGCCCCACTGGGGAGTTTTGGGGACTCCTAAACAGGGAGGGAAACGAAGAGAGGGTCAGGAAACATGCCTCCTTATTCTTACTGTGCCTGGAAAACCAGAAGCCCAAATCCAGCTTCCACACCTTTCAAATTCCTACTCCTCCAAGGATCAAGTCCTTGGCCTTCTGGCCTAGCTCCAACCCCATTCAATATGATTTCTCCCAGGTTTTCAGAGTATTAGCCATTTGATCAGTTCCCTGCTCTTTGTATCTACCATAGCAGCCACAGGAAAGAGGTATGGGTGGTTGCAGCACTTCTTAAGATCCATCATGATGTTAAGCAGTGATACTTGGTTCCCACCGCCTCGTGAATTCAAGGCCTCAAAATTTCGAGTCAGGATGTATTTGTAGTATTTCCTAAAGACCAGGTCAGGGGCATAGAAGAGACATATAAAGGAAGAAATTATAATACTGCATTTGGTCACTAACTCCTGGAAAGTTGCCACCAAATCCCCAAACCCCAGTCCAGGTAGCCATTTTATGTCTCACTTCTGCATGGGGCTCAGCTCCACTCGAACGATGAGTTCTGTCTTGGCTGGCATGTTCTTAAAGACATCTGCTTTGAGCCTCCGCAACATGTGTGGTCCCAGCAAATCATGCAGTTTCTTAATCTGGTCCTCTTTGGATATGTCAGCAAACTCCTCCAGGAAGCCCTCCAAGTTGCTAATAGCCAGGAGGAAATAAAGAAATGAGCAGGCTGTCAAATTCTTTGCCTCCAATCTCAGGCTTTATTCTCCATTTTCCATCTAAGATTAATTCTCTACCAGCTCCCTGAGCCTCCGTGGCTTTCCTCTATGCAGACTACCCTTAGTGAGCCACTTACTTAAACCTCTCTGGGGTGAGGAAGTTCAGCAGATGGAAGAGTTCTTCCAGATTATTCTGCAGTGGGGTTCCTGTCAATAGCAACTTGTGATCTATCTTGTAGCCATTGAGGACCCTGAAAAACTAGAAGATGGGGCAAAAACAGGCAGGAGAAATGGCTAATCAGTGACAAGTGTTTGACCATTGACCATTCCCTGCCCCCAACTCCTTTTTCCCTCAAAACTCA
The DNA here is from genome assembly GCA_004024805.1 of Geosciurus inauris. NCBI lineage: Eukaryota > Metazoa > Chordata > Mammalia > Rodentia > Sciuridae > Geosciurus > Geosciurus inauris. The sequence continues at coordinate 3,798 of PVHX01013469.1, read as the reverse complement.
GAGGGGACAAATCCTTAGTCTTCTCCCTCCTCTAGGCAAAACTTTCCCCCAGAGGTTCCCAGGAACTCTGCCTCCCAGAATTTGGTTTTTGTTTGTTTCATATTGTTTTTAAAGACCAAGGCAAGTTGGAATCCACAGCCTCAAATTTCTCAGGTCTGGGACTCTCACTCACCTTGGACTGGTTGTTCTTGAGTCGATGGGCTTCGTCCACCACAAGACAGGCCCAGCGGATGGAGCCAAGAGCTGCCTGATCAATGGTGATCAGCTCATATGATGTCAGGAGAACGTGGAATTTCACCTGTGCCTCCCTCTGCCAACACAACCACTGCATATTCAGTTGCTACCTGACACCCATGAACCTGAACCTCCACCCCTCATTCTTTACCCAGATATTCTGTGCTCCAACTTGGGACTCCAAGCAAAGGTCACTGAACATGGCCCCTAAACTTCTACCCACCAGTCCAGCACACAGATCCATGGAGTGCAGAGGCATGAGAATGGGTGGAAGAAAGGAGGGAGAAAGGCAAATGGGAAATACAGGAACTGAATTACTGGGAGGTAAAGAAATGACAGATCTGAGGGTCTTAGAAATGTGAGGTAAAGGGGCTTACCTTCATTTTAAAAGCTTTCTTGCCACCTTTGATGGCATTGTCCTCAAAGGAAAACTCATTCTCACGAATGATAGCCCGGCTATCCTTGTCACCCGTGTATGTCACCACGTAGAACTTGGGTGCCCACATCTGGAACTCCCGCTCCCAGTTAATGATGGTAGAGAGTGGGGCACTCACCAGGAAGGGACCTTTTGTGTGGCCCTGGAGTCAAGGGTTAGGGGCACATTAGTCTAGGCTCCAGGATTTATAATCTAGCCTGCTACCTGCTATGTAGGTCCATCCTCCACCCCACTTCCCTAGTCTAGGCCCAGCCTCCCACTCAGAGGCCTAGAATCCAGCACCTCCTTATAAAGTGAGTAGAGGAAGACGATGGTTTGAATGGTCTTTCCCAGCCCCATCTCATCAGCCAGAATTGTGTCGGTGCCCTGGGCCCATGAAAAACGTAGCCAATTCAGCCCTTCCAGCTGGTACATGTGCAGTGTTCCTCCAGTAGCTGTGATAAACCGTGGCTGAGTCTCATATTTCACTGTAGGCTGTAGAGTCAAGAAGTCAGAAAGCTCAAGGAAACAGTCAGGGCTCCTATGGCTTAGGTCTCCTCCTCCCTCTCTGGCACCAGTATCAAGTTGGATTATAGTTTCCTCTGCTATGTCCTGAGCTTATCAAAGTTTTAGTCTTTAATTCCTCTTCTCATTCCTTAAAACAATATGCAGCAGCACCATGGTGGTACAAGGCTAGATGGTACAAGAGCCCCACTGGGCTGCTATCTATACTAGCTCTCAATCTTATGTCAAAATTCCTAGCCTCTCTCAAGGCAATGCTGAACACTGACAGAAGAGCTACTATTCAAAGAGGTTGCTGAAACTCTGGGAAGCTCTGTCAAGAGCCCCACGAAAAACTTCAAACACCATGGCTCTAGACAAGAGAAAGGCCAGCTAAGAGAACTTACATCATTAGTAGGAGAACTGGGAGGCCCATCCCCCTGCAGTTCCTTCTTCTTCTTCTTATACTTGCGAGGTTGGGCAGGGTCCTCCCCCATAATTAGTTCTCTGGGAAAAGAATATATCTGAGCGAGGCCTGGTCCTTGAAACCCCTCCCACTTTTCTGAACCCACTGTCCAAAACCTGGACTTTCTTGCATTTTCTTCTTCCAATCTCTACACCATCACTCTTTATATTTCACCCTCAAAGTTAACCCCTCCACTCCCAAGCATCCTCTTACCCATTACTCAGGACAGATCTTACTTCTGTTCCTTGTACTTGCTGTTTCCCAACCCCACCCAACAACCCAGCCAAGGCCGCCACTTCACTAAACTCTAGCTTGGTTGTGTTCCTACTTCATCCTCAATTAGCTTTCAGGTGCCATTCTTACTCTCACTCTAATCCACGACCTGGTTCTCTCACCGATGTCTCCAGTAGCTTTGTTTATGGTCTTCATATTCAGGAATGTTCATTTCATCTTCTTCCCATGTGGACTGGTCATAGGGCAAGTCCCTCCATTTCACAAGATAGTGGTAATTCCCTTTTTTATCCATACTGTGGAACAGGAGGCAGAAAATAATATGGATCACCAAGAGCAAGAAGTCCTGATAAACACAAGTATCAGCAAACATGAAGCATTTGTCACCTCACCCTCAATGGTGGGCCACAGGAAGAGATCTTAGAATGATTCAAGTATTATGCTAATCTTTTCAGGATGACATGTAAATATCAACTATCACGAAATATCCCAGGAGAATCCTCCATCTTTCATTCTTCCAGTTAGTATTTACTGAGCATCTACTATGTGCCAGGCACTATTCCAGGCACTAGATTCAGCAGTGAACAAAATAGATAAATGACCAGCCGGGCGCGGTGGCTCACGCTTGTAATCCCAGCACTTAGGGAGGCTGAAACAGGAGAATCGCGAGTTCAAAGCCAGCCTCAGCAATGGCGAGGCACTAAGCAACTCAGTGAGACCCTGTCTCTACATAAAACACAAAATAGGGCTGGGGATGTGGCTCAGGGGTCGAGTGCCCCTGAGTTCAATCCCCAGTACCAAAAAAAAAAAAAAAAAAAAAGATAAATGACCCTATCAGAGAGCTCACATTCTACTGGGAAGACAGCAATGAAATATATATGATATAACATTAGACAGCAACAAATACTATGAAGAAAGAAGTAATCTGGACGAGCTATGCTTCTCATGTTTTGTTTTCTTACCCCCATTCCCAGACCTATGTGGGGAATCTCTTATGCTATTGGGAAATTAGTGACAGCAAGGATAAATGCTGGGCTGGACTTTCCTCCTGGTTTCTCCTGTCCCCCTAGAGGAAGTAAGGCCAGAAGGGCTGGAGCTTGAGCAGGAGTTACCAAGTTTCAATCAGTCACTTAGTCAATCTACAGATACTAACATAGGGTCATTACCACAGTAAGAACAGTATCATATCCCAGATTGGCCTTCCCACAGACCAACGACTCACCTGTGGTTAATGATACGATGGACAGTCATCCACTCTGGCTTGATGCCAAAACGATAGTACTTCTCCTCCATCTCTGCATAGTGTGGATCTTTCACCTTGCGCTTGTCACTCTTCCCATCATCCTCACCAGAGCCATAGTCGAGGGGTGGGGGCTCATCCATGTCATTCTTCCGCTGGTAGTTTCGGTACATTACTAAATGGAAGATTTCCAGCTGATGCACAGAGGGAAAGAGAAGAGATTGTCTCAACATCCAGAGAGGACAAAGGGGAACAGAGAAGCCTGCCAGGAGAAAGGCTTTGAAAGAGAACAGATGAGTGACAAAAAAGCCAAAGCCAAAGCAGGAGAACAAATAAAATGAACAGATGGAACAGTCAGAAGACAGAGCCTAGGTGGGTCCATAAAGAGCAAAAAAATACATAAGCAGAGAATGTGGTTATTAAGAGTGGGGAGGGGGCTGAGGTTGTGGCTCAGTGGCAGAGCACTTGCCTCACATGTTGAGGCACTGAATTCGATCCTCAGCACCACATAAAAACAAGTAAACAAAGTAAAGACACTGTGTCCATGTATAACTAAAAACTATTTTTAAAAAAAAGAGTGGGGGGCTGGGGTTATGGCACAGTGGTAGCGTGCTTGCCTAGCATGCATGAGACACTGGGTTTGATCCTCTGCACCACATAAAAATGAAATAAAGATACTCTGTCCACCTACAACTAAAAAAATAAATATTA
>PVHX01013468.1:30809-54737 GCA_004024805.1 Geosciurus inauris | reverse complement strand
ACTCAAGTCATAGCCCAATTCCACTGACCTTATGTGGCTCCCAATTTACACAAACAAAATGCAAAAATAAATCAATAAGGGAGAATAGACTCTCCCTTATTGGGAGATTAAATATTTGAATGACGTTGAAGAATTATTGCCCATTTTAGGTGAGACATACTCTGGTTATATTTTTTTAGAACCTTTATCATTTAGAAATACTCCCCAAAGTATTTCTAAATGATGAAATAATGAGCTATCTGGGATATGCTTCAGGATACTCTGGGGGTGCAGGTTGAGTAGGGGAACAAGAGATGAAACAAATTTGGTTCTGAACTGAAAACTAGGAGCTGGGGTTGGGTCTGTAGGAGTGATGCTATTTTTTCTGCTTAAGAATAACTCAAGTGGGGAAGACAGTGGTCATAATCCCACGGAAGTAGAGGTTAGATGGGACATCAGGGTGGTCCCTGGACTTCCTCTGGGGTCAGAAACAAGAGGCTCTCTGGCTCCTGGCACCATACCTGGGGCCTAGCATGGTGCTGGCCATCCACAGGTAAATGCATGTTGAATAGAGAAGCCAAACACTGTCAGGTGGGGTGGGTGTAAAGGACATCAGAGACAACAGATCTTTAAATAACCCGATAACAATCTTAACTTGGTTGCTGAGGAGCTTGGTTAAGATAGCAAAGCAGATTAAAGGTCAGGCAGAGTAGGTAAAGCCTGCCTGAAGAATAAGGAGATACCCCTAAACCTCAGAGCTTTGTTTTTATCTGCTAGAAACTGCACTTTCTCTCTCTGCCTCTCAAACCTCCCACCTCCAACTGGCCCTTTCTCCCCTTCCCACTCCCGCCTCTCCTCTGCCTGCCCCTGTTCCCCTTCCTCTCCCTTTCTTTCATACTCTCTCTCCCTGCTCCCCCTTTCCTCCCCCCTCCTCCTTTCCCTCTTTTCTCTCTCTCTCTTTCTCTCTCTCCTCATCCCTTTTTCTTTCCTCACCCCACACCTCAGCCTCAAGAGCACACCCTCAGTCTACACAGGTCCCTCCTACACCCTGGGACCATGTGAGGAGGGTACTGTGTAAACACCCGGACAGGACAAAGTGTTCAAATCCGGGGGCTGTGTGGTTTCACTCTGTTCCTATGACAGTTTCTTCCCGGAGATCCTAGAATAAAAAGACAAGCTTTCCGCACACCAGCAGCTTCAGGAAGGCCCCTGAACAACTCCAATGTCTGTAAATTTATCTCAGGAGACTGTAGCTCTATTTCCAAGGATCCCAATGCACACATCTCCTTTTCTTTTTCCCTTTTATCCCTTTTTATTTTCTATTTCTTTTTCTTTTCCTTTTTAGGTTACAGATAGAGTGTACACATTGCACATTTTCAGGAAAGCAGAGTTGAAAATTGCTCCGATGTGTTTCAAAGGTTTGAACACCAGACTGTGGGTTCTGGGTGTCCCAGACCCTGTCCCTCTGTGGCCTCCTGTTTTGCCCCTGTGGCCATGTACTGACTGCACCAGTGAGGAGCAAGCCACTCCAGGGACAGCATGAAATAGCTGGAAAATAATGCACAGTGCATTTCTCTGACCTTACTTTCCCCCCCTCAGATGATCACACCCCGGTGGGTAAAACCCACACAGTGGAGAGTGAACAAATTACGCAGGATTTAGAAGCTAGTTTGAAGCAAGTAAACAGTATCGCATGTGACTTGTGTGAAATAAAAGGAGAAGTCTAAGTATATTCAGTCTCCTTCCTCCCTGGGGTTTCTTCCCTGTGCTATTGGCTCACAAGCTGCCTCAGGGACTTAGGAGAGATTGCTGAGCGTTCAACCACAAACACACAGTAAAACTGCAGGCTTAGGTACCAAAGCTCTATTAGAAAACTAAAGCACAGGGAAGTCACGTGACATCCCAAGGCCACGCAGATAAAAAGTGACCATGCCAAGATTCAACGCTGCAGTGTATTCCAGAGTTCATGCTCCCAACCCTTTGCTCCTCCCGTGACCCATTCATGACTCTCACTGCCTGCCTCATGAAATCCAAACCTCATGACCCGGCTCTGTCTTGCCATCAGTGGTCCACTTGCTTCCCCAGCAGGACTTCCCTCAGGCTGCTCCTGTTACCCACCTCCAGGGCACAGAGTCCCTACCCCTTGCTACAAAGCACTTCTGTGATCCCCCCAGGCCCTCCAGACATCTCCCTCTCCAAATCCTCACTGTTTCTAATGCTTATCACAGAATTCAGCTCCAAGTGCCATGGCATGTGCCTGTGATCCCAGCGATTCTGGAGGCTGAAGCAGGAGGATTGCAAGTTCAAGCCCAGCTTCAGCAACTTAGCAAGACCCTGTCTCAAAACTAATAAATAAAATAAAACAGAAAGGGCTGGGGACATAGCTCAGTGGGAAAGCACCCCTGGGTTCAATCCCCAGTACCAAAATAAAATAAAATACACAGCATTCAGCACTTTATTAAACCTTATTCCACATCTGATCACTGTGACGTCTAGAGCGCGCTGACTTGATGGGGATGGTGACTATGATTCAGAGTTCCCAGAGAGCTGGGAGGACGGAGGACTTTGGGCACAGGGAGGGACACAGTCTGAGATGGGCCCAGGCAAACTTGCACTGTCTTTGGGACTTAGGAGGGAATACACTGCAGTGTTGGATCTTGGCATGGTCAATTTTTGTCTGCGTGGCCTTGGGATGTCACATGACTTCCCTGTGCTTTAGTTTTCTAATAGAGCTTTGGTACCTGAGCCTGCAGTTTTACTGTGTGTTTGTGGCAGACCGCTCAGTACTCTCTCCTGAGTCCCTGAGGCAGTTTTAGACTTAACATCATGTTTTAGACTTAACATCCAGAAACACTTGCATTCTGCTACTCGGTTATGTTCATGTTCCATTGAGTATAAAACTGAAGTTTTGCATCTTATGCCATAATGAAAAGAGAAGGACTGAAGTCCACCCCTTGTTTGCCAGCTGATTCTGGCACAGCATGCCATGCCACCAGGCATATCTTGGAAAGAGAGTGAAGTGCCCTGGCTTAGGAACAGATGTGCAGAGTACAGAGCATACAGGTGGGGCTTACCCTGGACTCCTGGGTTTGCTGGGCTAAGTTCAAAGCTCTTGCCCTTTCCTTGCAACTGTTTTCTTTTCTCACAAAACACTGATTTTTCAAGTCCAAGGGGCATGATCTCCATGTACTCCCTTAAGATCTCCTGAGCCCAGCCAGCTACCTTCAGATCTTTTGGTGGCTATGTCCTCCTCTGGGAGCTGAGAGCCACCTGGCACAATGGCACCATGATTGAAGGGCAAGCCCTCCTGCCTCACAGCAGCAATGGGGAGACCTGCAGGAACCACGCCAGTGAAGGCAGCAAGATACCAGCCCTCTTGGAAGAAGCTGCTGCCACCCTTTGGACGTGAAGATGCACAAGGTCTGTCTCGGGGGGCATCTCCCCTGGGAGCTGAGATTTGGAAGAGGGTTGCTATTTGCATCAAGCTCTAAAAGAGATGAAAGGCCTCTTACACCAAAGTCCCATAAATGCTCACCGAAGGCTCAGGACATGCAAAATACTTCCCAAAAGTGGATAGAATGCCATTCCTACAGAGCATGTGACCAGACCACTTTTGTTACTTAGAATTTAATTTTTTTTTTCTTGTTAGCTAATCAGGAGCTCCGAGTTCATAAATTAATCGATTTTATAAATAAGAAAATAGTCCTAGGGAGATCACTTGAGTGGCCAAGCTTTGACCAAAATGCTTTTGAAATCAAATTATGAAAAATGGAATTTTAAAGATGGAACAGGGATCTTTGCTTGTTTTCTGACCTGGTCTCCTGCTAAAGAAATATACTGGGAAGAGAGCTTACTGCTTCAACTGGCAAGGCAGATCCAAGAGTCAAGTACATGAATGTCAGAAGAGAAGGTTCTGACTGGACTTTTATTTAAGAGGTCCCCACTTAGTCACACCACTTAGAAACTTGTTTCAAGTTAAAGGGCCACATGAATGTCAGAAGAGAAGGTTCTGACTGGACTTTTATTTAAGAGGTCCCCACTTAGTCACACCACTTAGAAACTTGTTTCAAGTTAAAGGGCCACATGAATGTCTTATGGGCAAAGGGACCTGGTAGATTTTTCCCTGTGCCTCTGATTACTCACTTTCCTTGTTGGTATGGATGAAACCTTTCCTGCAGAACCCAAACAACAAATTATGCTGTGATGACATCAGCACAGTACACATCCAAGAATCATTGGCTTTATTTGGTACTGTCATTCCCCAAAGGCATTGTGTTACGTGGGCACACATATTCTTAGGGAGAATTAATGGTATTTAAAACATGAACATATATGCATGCAGATGTTCTGAAAACACCATGGCTAGCCACCCCTAAGCTGACCTACTTCTAAGACAGGGACTGTGTCCTGTGTCTCTATAGACCCAGACTTGTTTTCCTGGCCTAAAATAGGTGCAGGCTAAATTTTGAGTGGGTGAATGAGCACAGGGATGCTCGTCATCAGCATTGTTAATACTGCAGAGAAAGCACATGGGGAGGGTGTGCAGAGCTCCTCAAGCGAGGCCTTCTGGACAATTTCCAGCATAACCTCCTTCAGCTTTACTTTCACAAACCTCCTTCCCCTCAGCACCCTGCCTGTGTCTCCCCGAGGAATGTGCTCTCTCAGGCAAAACCTCACTCCTTAACCTTCCCACCTGATAAGTTGGACCCCAGAGGCACTTTGATTTTAGAGAAACAACTGTCTTCAAACCTTTTATTATTCTACCTCTCTCGAGTCCAGTATAAAGGAATTTGTGGAGTAGAGAGGCTGACTGTAAGACCTCCTGGGCCCTGGGCGATGACACTTCCAACTCCCAAAGCCCCACTGGCATCCTGCCCTCTTGGGCCTGAAGTGGTGGGGGAGGGCACCTCCCCCTCCCCCATCGATGTCTGATGCTCTGATGTTGGGAGCCAGCCCAGCACTGAGAGGAAGCGCATTCTCAGCCTCAGTGCAGGCCAGGCCTGCTCCCCACCACTCCCCCATTGATCCTGGCCAAACGAATCCCCACAGCACCTGGGTCTCCTTTGCTGTAAACACTTTTATTTTCCCTTGGGTTTATGGCTCCCCTTCCAAAGGATCTCAACTTGTTTAAACCCGCTCTAAACAAAGGGCTCTGGTGATTACAGACGTGCTGCTGGTTTTATGGTAGTCTTCCTTTGTCTAATTTTCTCCCAATCTCTTCCTTCCTCCCCACCCCCATCAGCCAGGTACCCAGGCCTTTTAAGAGAGGCCTTCCAGCCAACTGCTGGGCAAGAGGGTGCTGCCTCATAACATCTGGTTCCCCTCAGCTGCAGGTTGGCTGTTTTGACAGGAGTTTGGGGAATGAGACATAGGAATCTGAGTGTCCCTGGTGTTGGGTTTCAGCATGTCCTGTCCCCAGGAGTGAGAAGGGGGGTCTGAGGACGTCCTCAGGGTGTTCACCTGCTCAGCATCTCTGTGCTCCCTCAAAAAGTCATCTGTATTGGGGCAAAGACAGACACCCCTGGTCCTATTCTGTACCTCCAGCCACCCTGGCAAGCCCATACCCCATTCATCTATTGCCACTCAGGGAACAGAGAAAGCAGGTCAACTCCTTACCTGCCATTTTATTCCTGCTCACCAGGGGCCCTGCCTGTTGTGGGGATACTCAGACTATGCTGCAGATACTAAATCCTGCTCCCCAGGTGCCCATCCAAACAGGCTCTGAGATAGATACCCAATGTCTCTATCCTTGTGGGCATTCACTGGCCTGTCTTTCTCAGGCCAGTGTTAATTCCGGCTCCTCTCTTGCTCTTGGAGTGTGGGAAGCACTGAGGCAGCCCTGGAGAACATGAGACTTCTCTAAGGTTTGTTGAGGCTGACTCAGCCCTTTGGAAAGGGGACCATAAAATTCTTTAGCATTTGTCCTTCTCTTTTAATATGGGTAACAAATAGCCTTTATGTCAATTATGAAGACCATCCTGCTCCAGAGCTTATATCATAGATCGGGTGTCTGTTATGTGTGGGCTTATTTCTGGATTCTTTTTTTCTGTTCCATTGGCTATTTTTCTATTCTTGCATCAATACTACATCCTCTTAATTACTATTTGCTTATGATAAGTCTTGATATCTGGTAGCATAGACGCTTCAATTTTGTTCTGTACAAATGTCTCATCTTTTCTTGGGCCTTTGTACTTCCACATAACTTTTAGAAACAGATTATCAATTTCTGAAAAAAACAAATGCTGGCATTTTATTATCTTGAATCAATATTTCAGTTTGGAAAGCAAATCATTTCACTGTTCAAGGTTAGAGGACTCTGGAGTTGCTAGTGTGCTCCTTTTCTCCCTGAGCCTGGTGGGAGGACTCGTTAGAAGTGAGGCTGGCTTCTCTAAGCCTGGCATTCAGGGAGACATGAAGAAGGGGCTGTGAAGTTTTCTGCACCAACGTTCCTACCACAAAAGGATATAGGGATCACTGTGTTTCCTAGACAGGGAACTAAGGAGTCATGTTCTGATTAATTTTTAAATATGCCCACTGTGTGTCAGGATCCTCTCTGGGAGGAGTGCCCTCCCACTCCCACTTGCTGTGTATGGAGTGGCCACCTGGAGAAAAGACAACCAGACACCACCAATGGGAAAGGGCATTCAGACACCCCATCTCTATCTCTATATCCCACCAATGGGAAAGGGCATTCAGACAGTCCCCGCCTCGGCCTCTATCTCTATCTCCTTCTCTCTCAATCTCCACCTTCCCTGTTCTGTTCTCTGAAGAAGGTTCTGAATTGAGCTAAACCCATCTGTGGGCAGCTGTGTAAGCAGGGCCTGTGTGGGAGACAATCTTCACCGTCTTCAAGTAGCCTATCTAGAAAACACCAGGGTCTGACACTTCCTCTCGTCATACTCACCAGCCACAGCCTAGTCCCTTCTTTTCAAGGTTTTCACTAGAATCCCAAAGAGTCCCCAGGTTGACACAGAGGGAACTAAAGGCCAGTATTCCCTTCTCATGGGTCATTCTCTCTCTTTCCCCTGGTCTTCAGGGAGCTTGTGGGTGGACCCCCCCCAGGAAGATCCCAACCACACAATGCCCAATGTCAGGGAGATCTGGTGACATTATCCAGAGTCACTCCAACCTTGTAAAACCCCACTGTAGGTACATGTTGTCGCAGTCCTAATGCACATTCCTTCTAATTTTATCAAAACAATCCAGCATTTCTATAGTGTTTTCCCCCCTGTTTACAAATGCATTGTCTTACGTGATATTCACAAATGCCCAGGACTGTTTTGCTCCTTCTTTGTTCAAAAAAGAACATTGGACTTAAAAAAATGAGGTGATTTACTTTCTGAACTGTTAAAGGGCACCTGGGTGGATTCCATATCTAAACTTTAGTGCTACCATAATCAAGGGCATGCAGGTATCTCTTCTATACACAGAATTCATTCCTTTAGATATAAACCAAAGAGTGGGACACCTGGGCATATGGTGGTTCTGTTTCTAGTTTTTATGAGGAACTTCCACTCTGTGTTACCTAGCAGTTGTACAAATTTGAATTCCCTCCAGCAGTGTATAAGTGTTCCTTTTTCTCCATATCATCACCGGCATTTGTGATTTTTTTTATTTTTGGTAATAAACTTTCTGACTTGGGTGAGATAGAATCTCAATATATTTTTAGTTTGCATTTCCCTGATGGCTAAGATATCAAGTATTTTTTATATATTTATTGGCCATTTGTGCTTCTTTTGATAACTGTCCGGATCATTCGCCCATTTTGTTATTGGCTTACTTAAGTTTTTTGAGTTCTTTATGTATTTTGGATATTAAGCCTCTGTCAGATGAATAACTGGCAAAGATTTTTCTCACATTCTGTAGGCTGTCTCTTCACTTTCCTGATTGTTTCCTTTATTGTGCAGAAGCTTTTTAATTTGATATAATCCCATTTGTCAATCCTTGCTGTTATTTCCTGGGCTGTTAGAGTCCTTTTCAGGAAATCATTGCCTGGGCCCATATCTTAGAGTGTTTCGCTTATGTTTTCTTCTAGTGGTTTCAAAGTGTCAGGTCTTGCATTAAAGCCTTTAATCCATTTTGAGTTCATTTGTGTAGAGTGAGAGGTAGGGACCTAGTTTCAATCTTCTACAGATGGACATCTGGTTTTCCCAACACCATTTAAGAGGCTGTATTTTTCCCCAATATGTTTTTGTACTTTTGCCAAGAATCAGTGGCTGTGGATACATGGATTTATTTCTGAGTCCTCTATTCTGTTCTATGTGTCTGTTTTTATGCCAGCACCTTACTGTTTTTGTTTTTTTACTATAGCTCTGTAACATATTTTGAAATCAGGCATTGTGAAGCTTCTAGCATTGCTGTTTTTGCTCTGCATTACTTTGGCTACTCAGGATCTCTGGTGCTTCCATATAAACTTTAAGATTGTTTTTTCTAGTTTTTCTAGTTCTTTGAGGAATGTGACTGGTTTTTCAATGAGGATTACATCAAATCCGTAGATCACTTTGGGTAGTATGGCTATTCTAACAATATTAATTCTCCAATCCTATGAAAAGACATGGGAGGTCTTTTCAAAAGATAGGTATTATTTTTTTAGAAAAAGGAAAATTTGAAATATTGGAACACTTTTTTCTTATACAAAATATAAAATGGTGCTGCTACTGTGGAACCAGTATGGAAATTCTTTTTTTTTTTCTTTTTCTTTTCTTGTTTTGGTACTGGGGATTGAACTCAGGGGCCACTGAGCCACATCCTCAGCCCTATTTTGTGTTTTATTTAGAGACAGGGTCTCACTGAGTTGCTTAGTGCCTCACTGTTGCTGAGGATGGCTTTGAACTCGTGATCCTCCTGCCTCAGCCTCCTGAGCTGCTGGGATTGTAGGCGTGTGCCACCACACCCAGCCAATATGGAAATTCTTCGAAGGATTAAACTTACAATTTCTTGATAATCCAGCAATTTGACTTGTGGGTAAGAACCCAAAAAATGTGAGAGCAGGGACTCAGATATTTATACACCCATGTTTACTACAGCAGTGTGCACAATAGCCAGAAGATGGAGGTAACTCAAGTGTCCATCAGTGAATAGAGAGGTAAACCATCATACAATGGAACATTATTCTGGCACATGCTTCAACATAGATGAACCTTGAAGACATTACATTTAGTGAAATAATCTAGTTACAAAGCAATAATGTTGTGTGGTTCACTGCACAAATTAAAATGCTGTGCCGTTCAACTCATGGGTACCTACACTAGTACCCTATATAGAAAAAGTAGAATGGTACTTACTAGGAATTGGGGTAGAGAGATGATGGAGAGTTAGTGTTTAATTGGGTATAGAGTTTCAGTTTGAGATGACGAAAAAATTCTGGGGATGGATGTTGGTGATGGTTGCACACCAGTGTAAAGGTATTTAATGCCACAGATCTGTACATTGAAAAGGAGTTAAAAAGTATTGGGGACTGAACCTAGGGCCTTGCATTCTAAGCAAGTGCTTGACACTGAGCTACACCCACAGCCCATTTTTATTTTGAAACAGGGTCTCACTAAGTTGCCCAGCCTGGCCTAAATCTGAGATCTTCTTGCCTCAGCCTCCCAAGAAGCCGGGATTACAGGTGTGTGCTACTGAGCCCCGCTAAAGTGACAAATTTTATGCTACGCATATCCTACCACAATTTTGTAATGTAGAAAATCTTATGGAGGGAAATGTTATTTTGATAGCTTTGTAAAATTTGTAAATTTTTTAAAAATTTCTTTTTTTGTTTTATACAAATTCCTACTTTCATACCTCATGGTTTTTAATGTCACTCATTATTTATGTGAAACTTAGTTTCCTTATCTGAAAATGGGGTCAATAATTTATAATACATAGAGTAAGAACATTGCATAAATTAATACATGTAGTAAACATAACATATTATGTAAAATATATATGATAAAATATATGCAATATATATTTAAAAATTGGAGAAGTATGACTTATTGCCAAGTGCTCCTTTGTGTCAAGATAAAGAGAGATATAAAATAAAACAAATGCAAAAAAAAAAGTGCTATCAAGCCTGATGGCTGAGTAAGCCCCTCTTGTATGATTCTTAAATTATCCAAATCCACCAGCAGTGGATTCTCAATGTATTGTTTCATGAAATTTTTGAGCATTTCAGATTTGGGGTTTTTGGATTAGGGATATTTAACTCATACCTGGGAAAACCACAGAGAACTGCCTTTTCAGGATTGTCCTTCATCTTAGAAAGTATTTCAACCATGAGTTTTCTCTCCTGACTCTCTGATGGTAATTTATAATCTGCAAAGCCCTTTCCCAAATAGTATCAATTTTTCTTTTTAATATTATTTATTTATTTATATTATTATTATTATTATGTTTTTACACAAATGGGCACATCAGTTACCTTTTGCTGGTACAGCTTTTTTGTTTTGTTGTTGGCACCAAATTTTTATTGTTACTGGCACCAAAATTTCTATTCAATGGTAAGTCTACGTAAAAACTAGAAACAAAGTATATGTTTAAAAAAAAATCCTTCAAACTAAAACCCCAGAAACAACATTCTAAGTATTGTTTTCTAATGTTTTCTTCTTCAGTTAATCTAGATTTTAAAAAATAGACTCATGAGAGACATTGGTTTTGACAACATTCTCTCGTCTATATGTAAACACATACATGTGTAAAACTTTATGCTCTCAACTTCTTTGGGGAAAATGAACCAATTTTCAAAGTAATTGAGGAAATGCAGAAGTATAAAACTTTGGTGGCAATATTGTTTAGTGATTCAACTCAAATCAGCATATTCACCATCACTTCAACACCAAGGAAAGAGCCATTGATCATTTCAATCACAAAAGATATTGTTAAATGTGTCGCCCTGAATTTGTGAGGATGATATTGTTACACAGCGGTTTCATCCATGTGCTCTGGTTCAGGAAGGGCCAGGTAGATTTCTAAAGTTAAAACAGCCTAGCACCAATTCTCTACCTGTAGAGCAAGCTGCCAGGCGGCAGAGGACCCTGGGAAACTAGTGCAGTTGGCTCTCCATCTCCATGGGTTCTGAATCTGAGGATTCAACCAACCTTGGAGAGAAAATGAATATATGTATCCAACATGAACAGATTTTCCCCTTCCTCCTAAACAATAGGCATAGAAATTATTTACACAGCATTTACAATCTATCAGGTATTGCACATAATCTCGAGATGATTTAAAGTATGTGGGAGGATGTGCATTGGTTCTACAGGTTCATGTAAGGAATTCCAGTGTGAGGCTGCATCCTGAAACCAGTCCCCTACAGATGGCCCGGCGCCACGAGACCACGACCTTGTGAAGGTGCTTCGTGGCTACACAGCGCCACCTACTGTTCGTTCCTGGAGTAAAGAAAGCTGAGGTGAATCAGGAGAAGAAAGTGATTCCTGAACTTAAGAGCCCTAAGAAGTAGGTGGGGCTGTGCTATTTTTTTTCCCTGCACTTTATGAGCATAATGATACCCCCAGGGGATTAGCTGCACCTATAAATACCTACCAAATGGAAGCCATCAAATAAAATGGGAGCTTCATGTCAGATGCTGACTCCACCAGAGCCAGTCTGGGCTGGTGTAAGTCAAGGATAATACTCTGACTATAGATGCAAGGCTGGGCATGTGTTTGCTCTATGGGTCAAGAACTGAATGCATAAGGAATAACAGGTAGAAACTGACCCTTTCTTCACCTTTGCCAGGAAATGACACATTTTGGCACCAAAATGTCTGGAGCTGGGCTTGGGGACTGGGGTGTGACAAGTGAATTACTCATTGACAGATCTCTCATGTAGCACTCCTTTTCAGAGAAGAATCCCTGGAGATGTTTCAAAGTCTCCTCCCTTGCCCAGCCCCAGTTTGCAAGTCAGGATTCTGCAGGGCACTCCTCAGAGGAGGTGTAGCAACATGGTGGCCAAGATGGCTGCTTGGTCTAACAAGGGTGGAGTCTGCAGGATGCAGCTCGCCACCCTGCAGGTCATGCAAACCTAAGAAGAAGCACATCCACCCTGCCAGCATTATGTAATGAATACCACTGTATTTTGCTGCTGATTATAGCCACATGACTTGGCCCTGATGTTCAAAGGGCAGCGCCACAAAGAGCCCAAGGACACCTAGTTCAGCACTAAGTACCTATCTGGTACTTACAAGACCAAGCCAAATAATGTATGAGGGAATCTTTAGAGCTGCACAAACATAAGAATAGTGGGGTATACAGACAAATACTCTCTTACTGGGTCAGGAGACAGTTTCTAGAAGGAGAAGGGGGAGGAGCAAGGGGGATCATCAACAGGGATAATGCAACAGCACTAAGAGCAGAACCAGAGACCCGGGCAGCCAGCAGCCATTGCTCAGCCTCTCTGGATCAGGAACAGTGTCTGATTGTGCCAGCCAAACTCTCCACCATGTCTAAGGAGAGGTACCATACAGACAAGCATTTTACACTGCCAAGTCCCCTTCTGGAAGGACCCCTAACAACACACCAGCACCAACTCCACCTTCTGACTTGGTGCCTTTACCCAGCCAGAACAAATACAGAAGTTTCCTGACATATATGACAGTTCAGTTTAGGGTGGTTTGACTTCATGATGGTATGAAAGTGATACACATTTAGTAGACTCTGTACTTGGAAGTTTGAATTTGGATCTTTTCCTGGGCTAGTGATACGCCTTCTGATCCTCTCTCAAGAGGCAGAGAAGCAGCAGACACTGCAGTTCCCACGATCACCAGGAGAAACCGTGACATTACAGTGTGCTGTGCTGCTGAGCCATGAGGTTCAGTCAGTTAGGTGCATTAAATACATTTTTAATTTATGATAATTTCAGTTTATGGACCCATCGTAAGTCGAGAAGCATTCATAAATGCTATTATTTAGTAAGAGTTTGTTGCATTCTGGACTTTGTTCTAAGTGTTTTAAGTTTATTAGCTTGTTTAATTCTCCCAACAGGATTCTTTTCCCTATTTTACAGGCGAGGAAACTGAGCTACAGAAAGGTTAAGCCACTTGCAGGGGAAACCAGGCTATTGCTTCAGGCAGTCTTGCTGCTGAGACTATCTTCATAGCCACTCTGCTAGGCTTCTTCCTACTGAGAACAAGAGGAAGGTCTGGCAGAGGAAGGGCCAAGTGGTTACTACTACTTTCTGGATGTACTATTGTTCTTTCTGCTCTATGCAGGCAATTTTGTACACTTTGGTGCAAATGCTTTATTCCTGGATGTATTTTCCATGTTTCAAAAGGATGAACCAAGATAGCCCTCTGTTAGGAGAAAGCCAGGGGTGTCTTCCGAGTACCTGCTGCTCCCATCCCGGCAGCGAAACACTGCGGATGGCTTGTTCAAGGCGGTCTGTTTGCTGACCACATACAGTGCAAACAAGAGCCCTGCTGGGGACGTCAAGGGAGCAGCTGCTCAGTGTCTAGGAGAGCTTGAGTGTGGTTTGCAAAGTAAACGGACTCTAATTTGGACAAATACTGCTGTGGCCTGGGACCCGTGACAGATAAAGCTGCAAGGAAGTATTGACATGGACATCTCCGGGGGCTGAGGTAAGAAAACAGGGAGTGGCCCAGGAATGCAAGAGCTGTTCTCTCCTGGACCCCAAGTCCACCACTGTCAAGGACTTTGGTCGGCTGGCACCAA
Source organism: Geosciurus inauris (assembly GCA_004024805.1). Lineage (NCBI taxonomy): Eukaryota > Metazoa > Chordata > Mammalia > Rodentia > Sciuridae > Geosciurus > Geosciurus inauris. Next base: position 41,109 of record PVHX01013468.1, on the reverse strand, counting down.
AGATGAAATCAGCCTGCTGCCATTTGACACCTTTGATATAAAAGAAGAGACTTGCTAAAGGGAAGGTGAAGGCTACCTGGGGGGAGGTGGTGGTTGATCAAGGTGTTGATTAAATGTTTTTACCACTTTAACAACCTTCCAGGTTAGCAAAGGCTCAAACCCCACAAAAGTAAGCTGATGAAAGGAAACAGCACATGTCAAAATTATATTAAGAGAGGGAGGGAAAAAGGAAGGGAGGTCTCAACGCACCCTGTCTACCCTAGTGCTTTTCAGACTTTATCCCATATCACCTGGGATAAAGACCACTAGATCTAGGTTCAAACCTCGGTGTTGCCACCCCAGCTGCGCATCTTGGGCAAGCCTGTAACTTAGCTGGGTCTCAATTTCTTCATTCTCATGATCAGCACCTGCCTCACAGGTTGTTGGGGAGGCTGAATGGAATTCCAAGGCTAAAAGATAGAGCACAGCACCTGGCGCAGAGGCTCATTTGCTAAGCGGCAACCAACTTTGTTTTTGTTGTTATTGTGGACAACTAAGCATTCAGCAAAGGTACGCGGTGCTGTAGCACTCTTGGTTCCCGCACATGCCCAGGTGTGTGAGCAGCAGCTGCTAGACCAGCCACAGCCTTCTCCACATCACTGCCCTCTGCTGAGTGGCTCCACGTCACCTAGAAATGCCTGGGAAGTTATACCCAATGACAGACTCAGCCAGGTAAAAAATTGGCCCCCTGCCCAACAGCAGGACAACCTTGGGGTGCATTCGTGTTCCGTGTTCCGTTGCTGTCCAAGGGGTGTTCAACTGAAGCCACAGTTTTGTTTCACTGTGTGTAGCAGGAAGCCACACACCTTCCTGCTGTGTGACTTTCCACCTGAACGTGCTGCTTTTATCAATCACTTGTATCAAGCATCCAAGCTCAGACTCTGCCTGAAGGTGGACTGACGTGAGGCAGGTGTCTACCACCAGGCATTGGGATAAACAGTGAAAAGAGCAGTGGTCCCTGCCTTACAGGAGCTGATGTCCTGCTAGGGGAGGCTGACCAGTAAGGGGACGATTAATCCTCATGAGGAATTCCGTACAGGTAACCAGGAGAGCACCAACTCTCACAGGATGAGTCCGTGCTGCAGGATAAAACACCTGAACCAGGACTTACTGGGCAAGGAGGCATCAGCTGGGTAGATGGGGTCACCTTCAAGGCTCAGAACACAGGATGGATTTGTGCACTTACAGGGGCCCTCTGGATGTCCTGTGACTAAGAAAGCATTTTGCTGGCTCTGAAGTTATCCACAATTCTTTCTTTTAGAGGGTCACAAAGGTGACCCCTAGGCAGAATCACCATAGGAACATAGTCTGCACTTACCTTTTGGGCAGGATAACATAGTGTGGGGACCTCCACATGGAATTAGTCCTTTTCCATGGGTAGCTTTGTCTCCTGACTATGGAGTCGCCCTAGTGGTTGGGACTAAGGACAATCTGTCTCAACCTGTGGGAAACTGTCCTGGGTTTGCCCAGGCCTCTTCCCACCCTCAACAATGAGGATCAGTCGCCTGACCTTGCATGGCAAATTCTGTATACATCCTTTCGTGTGAGGCACCTGGAGCACTGGCCAGGGGCAGGGGGAAGCTGGGTGGGGAGTTATTGTCCAATGGGTGGAGAGCTTCAGATCGGAAAGAAGAAAAAGTTCCGAGCTGGAAGGTGGAGAGGCTCACAACAATGCAAATATACTCAGTACCACCTAAAAATGGTTAAACTGGTGAATCTTGCGTTGTGTATTTTACCACAATAAAAGACAGAATAAGACCATTGTTTAAATTCAGATTTACGCAATGATCTGTATAGTGTGTCTTGCAGTAGAAAACTAAGAAGTCTTCTGAGACAAAATGTTCACTACATTCTCAGCACCAGAAAGTTGTCAGGTCGTGCACATGTGCCTGTTGGTGGTACTGTCTTTCCCAGCAGTTGTGGCCTGTGCCAACAGTGATTCACTTGCCAGGACAGGAATACTTACTAAGGCATTTTTTTTTCCAAATTCCTGATACATAGAAAACATTCCTCTCCCCTATGAAGAACTTTGTGGCATCTTTCTTCTGGTCCTCGGCTGCCTTTACAGAATGGAGCTGAAATCAGTAAGAAAAACACTGCTGGTGGTTTCTGCTGTGAATTCACAGAACACCTGTGTCCCTTGGGAGCTAGAGCTGGAAGAGACGCCCTCGCTCCTGTTTCCACGTCTGTCTTTCCTGTCAGCTCTGTCATGGCTCAGTCGTTTCTCATTGGTCTGTTTCCCCAGGGTCCAGCATAGGGTTCAACACAGAGGAGCTACTCAGGGAACATTCTCGAAGAAGGAAAGGAAAGGAGGGTGGTTCCTCAACCCTCAGCACTAACCCATCCTTGTTCAAAGGGAACTTTGCCCAAGTTCAGGAACTTAAGCCCAATGTCATGTGCCTTCCTGAGCAAGCGGGAACCCTGGCTGGATTCAAAACCAGAGCTCCAGGTTTCCAGGCTCCCAGCCCAAGATTACACCCACCCACTTACCCTAAACTTGACAATTGAGAGGCTCGGTTGATGACTTTAGTGAAGTCTAATTAATTCCCAGCTGAAAAGAGCTGAACTTTTGTGTTTCTCTTATTTGTTTCTTTGATACCTCGTGTTTGCCCAGGTAGAGTAAACTTTTCAAGGATATGAAGCATGGCGGGAGGCCTGGCCTTTTATACACTGATAAGTACAGAAGGGTGCCTCTGTCCTCATCAGGGTCATTCGACTAACAAGTTGAGGTTTCATGCGTCTACGTTATTCTCCAAAACTGCCTCCCTTGTCTTGGGACCAAAAGAAGAAACAAAAAAATTATCAATCTATGCCAAGTGCTGACCCCGTTACATTATCCACTTAATCTTCATGGAAACCCACAGGGGACATTGTCTACCTTGTCATAGACAATGTAGCCAAGGCTCTGGGGCTTAAGATACTAGTCCATGGTTACATTTGGGTGAGTGACACAGCTCAATGGCATTTAGAAGTTCCTAAGTGAAGGTTTTGTGGAATGAGTAAATGAACTCATATCCATCTGTCTATAAGATCTACACCCTTGTCCCTTTATCCTGTCTACTGTCATTATTTGGAGGCTTATTTTTGCTTTTTCTTTTGCAGTGTTGGAATCAAAACCAGGGTCTTCCATATGCAATGTGAGCACTTTCCCCTGAGCTAGACCCCTAGCTGGTATTGTCATTATTCATTGAGTTTTATTAATCATTCAAGTAGATGCAAGTGAGGAGGTGGGGGGAGGGATTTGCACAATTAACCAATTAATTTATGTTTCAAATATTGAAGCACTGAGGAGACAGAGGAAAATCCGTGCCTGCATGCCACCCAGCAGTCACTGTTTCTGTCATAACAGGTAAGGACCAAAAGAGTGTTGTTTTCACAAATGAGCAGAGGAGCATAACCGGGGTGTAGACTGATAAGATGGTACCTCTGATGCAACTCCCCTGGCTCTCCCTGCCTTTTCCCACAAACAGGATGAAGTCTAAACCAAAAAGGAGCTTAACAAAGCCTTGGAAACATCTGCACTAAGGTGTCTGTCCTGGGAGGACTGTTGTCTAGTTAGTGCCCTGGGAGGACCCAGCCACTCCTCTTAAGTGTACAGCAAACCTCTCCCAGAGAGCCAAGAAGAGATCAATCAGGAGCACCTGGGCACAAGCAGATGTCCCTTTCATGGCTGCCCTTCCCCAAGATTCAACTACCGATTCCCCCACCCCGAGAAATCTTGAAAAGATATTTCCATGGAAAGAAGCAATGCACTATTCTAGCTAAACACAGTCAGGACCTGGTGGTGTGGGAGCTGGGCAATGATCAGCTACCTTGGTGTCAGACTCTAAATGTGTTTCAAGAGTGAGGCATGTGGGGGGAGAGAGGTCAATACTTCAAGTTTGTCCTGGTCAGATGGGATGTGTGCTTTCTTTTCCACCCTAGATGTTGTAGAAACTGTTTATCAAGAAGTTGAACAAATATGATTAGTCAGCTCCAGGACCATTAATAATGTGCTAGATAGAGCCGGCTCCAGGGCAATTGATTTTTTGAATTTTTTTGAAAATGTCAATGAGGCTGCAGAGGTAGATCAGTAGTAGAGCATTTGCCTAGAATGCATGAGACCCCAGGTTACATTCCCAGCACTGCAAAAAAGAAAAGACAGAAGGAAAGAAAAGAAAATGTTAAATATCAAGAAGCAGAGAGAAAAGTCCCAGAAGTGTTGTCACCAAAGTGTAAGATCTGCCTCTACTGAAGCTGACCGCATGATTCAGGGGATGGAGCATCAATTCATGGCCACTTGCTTGCCTGTGTGATTGAATCAAGGTTCCTGCAGCCACTCTAAAGAGGAAGGATGCATCACAATCAAACGCTCCTGTGGCTTCTACAAGATTTTACAGCAGGTCATGGGGACACTGTCTGCAACCCTAAGGGGACCCAGATTAAATGGTGCCTCAAGGATAGCCAGAGCATGCATCCAAGGCAAACCTCACACACTTAAAAGTCTTCCCACCATCCTTTCTTTTCAAAAAGTATTAGCTCAAATAGCCTAAGACATGTCACACAAGGTAAGCTGCAGGGGCACGTGTTTAAGAGGTGGCTTTTGCTAATAGCTCACACTTTGGGACCAGAAAAGATGGATTTATGTTCCAGTCTCCTCGTATATAACTTTGAGCAAATTAATCTCTTTGATGTCCTATTATAGTAACTAGGCACTGAGGATTCATCATAACACATTTTTTTTTTTATTTCAGAAAAAGTATTTTATTGGGAACTTGTTCATTTAAGAACTCAAATTCTAAATATGAAGACCACCAGAGCCACAGTCCCTATGACAGTCCAGTCCCAACAACTCTATAATGAGACCTACCATTGAAATTCCCACAATGCCCATCAAAAGAACACTCCCATCATCCAAGGACAAGCCCAGCTTCCCCTCAACATCATTCATGTCAAGTCCCAAGGGTCACAGCCTACTGGTCCATTCATTCAGGAGAGTTATTGTCCACAACTCCATGGAGGATGATCACCAAGGACCCTTGTCTACAGGTCACCCTGCCCCCCGGGTCCTACACACACACACACACACACACACACACACACACACACAAAAGTTTGTATTAACTTAGAAATACACTGTACACTCATCTGTAGAATCTAAAAACGTTGACCTCGTAGGACTTAAGAGTAGAATGGTTCTTAGCAGAGGTTGGGGAGAGAAGAGGGTGGAGAGGATGGGGTAAGGTTGATCAGTGAGTACTATGGTACAGCAGCAGGCAATTCTGGGGTGCTATTGCACAGCAGGGTACTGTACATTTCAAATAGCTATAGGAAAGGAGTTTGAATTTTCACTATAAAAGAAATGATAAATCAGGGCTGGAGATGTGTAGAGCATTTGCCTAGCATGCATGAGACCCTGGATTTAATCCCCAGCACTAGAAGAAGATGAGGGGGAGATGAGGAGGAGGAGGAGGAAGAGGAGAAGGAGGAGGAGAAAGAAATGATAAATGGCTGGGTATGGTGGCACATGCCTAAAATCCCAGCAACTTGGTAGGTTGAGGCAGGAGAGGAGGATTATAAATTAGAAGCCAGCCTTAGCAACTTAGTGAAGTCCTAAGCAACTTAGTGATATCCTGTCTCAAAATAAAAAATAAAAAGATCTGGGGATATACATCAGTGCTAGTGTCCCTGTATTCAAACCTCTGTACCAAAAAAAAAAAAAGTTAGAAGATTTCAATATATAGGTATAATTCTTATATAAAAAGTTAAATAAATTTAATAGTAATAAAAATACATTGTGATATGACAACTCTGAACTTTCTAAAAAGTACATGCTTTAATATATTAAAGTTAAAACAAAACAAATCTTGTTTTTAAAGTTATTTTTGTTATTTGACTTAGTATTTAATTTTAAAAACAAATTTTGCTTTTCATGAGTTTCTGAACCCAAGGTATTGGTTTTGGGGCGGGAGGGTGCCGGGAAACTCAGAACAGTCTGGAGACATCTACACATAGCAACCATTTTGACTCTGCTGTATGCTTTGAGTAGCTTTGCTGTGGAATAGCAAGTTTTCTCCAGTGCTTCACAAAAGCAGATTCTCTTTAAAAAAATGATGCCACTAATGTTGCACAAAGAGAGTTATTTTGGCTTCCTCCTCTCCAATACCTTTATTTCTATCCTTATTGATTAATTTGATGTTTCTATTAGGAAAAAAAAAATCAGGGCCCATAGGGAGAAGGGAAACTGAGACCTGTGTTCATGAGAAAGGAAAAGAAGGAAGGAAAGAAAAGAAAATGTCAGATAGCCTGGGGAGGAGATGTTGGCACAACATGTGAGATCTTTGCCTCTGCTAGAACTGATCCCTGGGTAGTTTTGTCTGTCCCTCTAGCTAACTGCCACTCCTCCCCAAATGTGTTTCATCCGAGTCCAAATTCACTGATGGTTGCCCTAAGGAATTGATTAAAGTCCTATTAATTAATCAAAACCAGCTTGCATCTTGTAATTTTAACCTGCAAAAAATTACAAGGGAATTCCTAGAGAATATTTTTCAGCTTCCTTCATAATAAAAATAAAGATTTGGGAGAAAGTTGAAAATGCTAAGGAATTCCAGAGAGAAGGCAGAGAGCTACTTCACTACTCAACTATTTCACTTCCTTTTTTTCTCTTCAAGGAGAAAATGAAATCAGTGAGCATGGATGGAGCAAATGTGATGCAGAAGGAATTGAAACTTGGGCAGGGACAGGAGAAAATGAGCTTTTCTCACTCTCGCCCTCATGTCCCCAACCCACCCTGAAAATAACGGAAATGGGGCATTTGTTGGGGCCTGGAAGAGGTCATTGCTGGCCAGTTCTCTGCACTGTATATACTACTGCCTGGTATTGTTACCATCTATCTGTGATAAACCCTAGGACGGATAACAAGCTCAGCCACGGTGGTAATCAGGAAACCAAGCCATGCATGCTTATCTGGGGTCCTTTTCTGAAAGGGAAATCAGCTGAACATACAGATAAAAATAAATCCGTAGAAAATGCACCTTAGTCTCATGCATGGAGGGGAAACCAAGGTCACAGCAACAAGGGCAATTGTCCCTGGCATAGATGGTGACCGGCAGAACTTAAACTTGAACCTTGGATTCTACTCCCTTTGCCCAGGGCTGAGGAGGGACTGGCTCTTTGGTGAGTGATTTCTGCGTGCATTTTCTCAACCAATCCTCACAGCAGAACTATTACCTCCACATTCCAAATAAGAGACCCCAGACTCAAAAAGGATAGAAAACTCCCCCAGTGTCCCCCGAAAGGAGTGGAGAGGCAAATTGCAAATGCCATATCTTTATCATGCTCGCTTCCCTTTCAAGCCTAAGTATTTTCCGTATTGTTCAAGATTTCAGATTTATTTTCTAGGATGTCCAGCAACAGCTTTTGTCCACAAAATAAGTCAGCAACCGTACTGTCCCCCTTCTGCAAGGCAACTGGACCCCCTCACCATTCCTACTCCTTAGAGGCCACTATAAAGTAGACTGTCTGGCAGCTCAGAGTTACCTTGCTCTAACAGGAGGCTTAAGGAATCTGCTCCATTCTTAAATAAGGATAATGCTACGATCCTGAGCAGATTTGATGGTGTATCAGATGATCATTATCTTGCCTTCAAGAGTTGTGGACAATCACAATGTATAATAAAAGCTGTTTGTTTTGTAGTTTACCCAGGAATATTCTAAGCAAGAAATAGGGTCACAAGAGGAGCCAGCATCTAGGAAAGGTCTTCAGACCCCTGGACAATGCTTCTTCTCATCCATCTATTGCTGGGGTGAGGGTACATTCTACCAGCACCCAAAACACAGACAGTAGGGACCAACCTGAGCTGCTCCTTAGAAAACTAGTCTAGCAACCTGGCAACCTGGCTTGGCCTGAGCCTGCCTTGAGGACACCTGGGGAAGGCCACACTGCAGCTCCAAGACACAATATCATCAAATGGCACCACAACCTACCCTCTGCAGTGTGTGTGGAAATGGCTCTCTGAGCTCCCAGGACCATGCAAAATCTACGAGATGGGAAACCCAGAGTGCTGCCTGTCCTATTCCTCCTGACTGCCCTCCCCAGAGCTCCACCCCAGCCACAGGGTAATGTGGACTCACCTACAGGTAGAAATGGAACCAGGTGTCAGCAGTATGGCTTGGGGCTGAGGAGGGAAGCCAGGACATATGTAAAGGCAGCAGGAAGCTCAAGAGTTAATAGATGGGACAGCATCAAATTAAAAAGCTTCTGTACAGCAAAGGGAACAATTAGGAATATGAAGAGAGAGCCCACAGAATGGGAGAACATCTTTGCCAGCTACTCTTCTGACAGAGGATTAATATCTAGAAAATATAAGGAGTTCAAAAACTTTACACCAGAAAATCAAATAACCTAATTAATAAATGGGCAAAAGAACTAAACAGACACTTCTCAAAAGAAGAAATACAAATGGCCAACAAATACATGAAAAAATGTTCAACATCATTAGCAATTAAGAAAACGCAAATCAAAACTACACTGAGATTTCATCTCACACCAATCAGAATGGCAGTCATCAGGAATACAAACAATAATAAATGCTGGAAAGGAAGTGGAGAAAAAGGAATATTTTTACACTGGTGGGGGGATTGTAAATTGATACAACTACCATGGAAATCAGTACAGAGATTCCTCAAAAGACTAGGCATAGAACCACCATATGGCCTAGATGTATCACTCCCTGGTATTTATCTTAAAGAATTAAGGTCATCGTACTACAGTGATACATACATACGCATATTTGTAGCAGCACAATTCACAATAGCCAAACTATGGAACCAGCCTAGGTGCCCATCAGTGAATGAATGGATAAAGAAAATGTGATGCATATACACAGTGGAGTTTTATTTAGCCATAAAGAAAAATAAAATTATAGTATTTACAGGAAAATGGATGAAACTAGAGACCATCATATTAAGTGAAATAAGTCACACTCAGAAGGGCAAGGATCATTTGTTTTCTCTCACATGCAGAAGCTAGAGAGGAAAAAGGAAAAAAAAAAAAAGGTGGAAGTGGATCTCATGAAAATCAAAAGGAGATCAGTAGAGGAAAGGTGAGAGGCGAGAAATGCTGGGAAGTGATATTAGCTAAATTATATTGTTGTATTGTGTGCATGTATGAATATGTAACAGTAAATCCCGTCAACATATACAACTATAATGCACTAGTTTAAAAATGTGCAGGAAAAAAGGTGATTTACGATGGTCTAGGACGGGGTTGTGGGGGCTGGGTATGGTGGGCTGGCCTGCCTTCCCTCTGCTGGTCTGGGGAAAAGTTCAGAATGCCCACCAGCACCCACACTTTCCTGGGGTATATGATCAGTGAGTGACCTGTATGTGCTATAAATTATCAAGAGCAGGACAGAGCTGGCCACTGTGAGTCCTCGATGCCTGCCAGGCCAGGAGCAAAGCCTCGCTCTTGGCAATCAGCTTTTGCACAATTCCTTGAACCATATAGTCAAAAGGGCAGCTTCTAAGTAAACCACAAGCCATTCTTCAAGGAAGATGTCGCAGGAGACATGAGGCATGACCACTTGCCCCCAAACAGCCAGGGTGAGAGGGAGGGCAAGAGCAGTCTAACCTAAGAGGTCACTGTGACACCCCCTACCCAGCTCTGGGCCCTGTTCTGACACAAAGCCTGCACGGCTTGGCTGAGAAGCTCTTGGAATACTCCAGAACCCCCAAGTCAACACCTAGCACCCTCTAGATCCTGATCACCAAGAGAGAAAGGGTCACAAATGGCACATACATCCAAAATGAAACAGGCTAACGAAACTAGCTGAAAGGTGAGTCCTAAGAGCCAAGGAAGCGAGCTGACTAGACAAGCACTAACTTCCTTCAGTAAGTGCCAGGATATGAATGAGCCCAAAGAGATCACTAGTTCACTCACACCTTTGTACTAGGATAAGCCTCTTCTGTGACCCCTTCTCCCCTCCTTCAAGATCGCCTGCCCTGTTGGTACTTCATGTCTTAGGAGCTGGCGACATCTTCTGGCAGTTTCCATTACAGTTGCCTCTCATTTAAAAGTTCTGAGAACAAGCCGGGCGTGGTGGCTCACGCTTGTAATCCTAGCACTTTGGGAGGCTGAGACAGGAGAATCGCGAGTTCAAAGCCAACCTCAGCAAAGGCGAGGTGCTAAGCAACTCAGTGAGACCCTGTCTCTACATAAAACACAAAATAGGGCTGGGGATGTAGCTCAGTGGTCGAGTGCCCCTGAGTTCAATCCCCAGTAC
>PVHX01013468.1:0-30709 GCA_004024805.1 Geosciurus inauris | reverse complement strand
TCTGAGAACAGCATAAACACAATAGTGAGGCTTTTATCTGCCACCCTCCTCTGCCTTGGAACACTTTTAGTCTCCAAAAACAGCAAACAAAACAAAACAAAAAAACCTAAGAAGAGTCTATATCAAATACCCTCCCTCCTGTCACCCTGCACAGGGACAGGGCATGTGTACATCCCTTTACATTAGAGGCAAGAAAAGACCCGCAATGACTGATAATCTTGGAAAAGCTTATTGAACAAGAATGTGAATCTCTACCCAGTAGAGATCAGCCTCACTGCAGATCTACTCAGTGAGCTTAAATATTAAAGTCAGCGAGCTCTTCGGAGACATGCCAATCCTTGTCATCAGTGGTCAAACCACGTCCTACAAAATAACTGTTTAAAGAAGCACATACACACACCTATACAGTTATTCTCCTTCCCTGGTCCACGGTCAGGGCCAGGTACTCAGTGGACAGAGGAGTCCCGTGTTTAAAGATGAAATTAATTCATTCAACAAATAGGCACTGAGTGCCTCCAGAGTTCAGGCAGTAAATACTGCCAATAAAGCAGAGAAGATGCTTTATTGTGGAATAAGTTGTAAATGTGGAAGTTAAATGATGCTCACACTGTATTTGGGAGACGGCTGGGAGCACTCCTGTAATCACAGTGACTAGGAAGCCTGGGGCAGGGGGATCTCAAATTCTAGGCCAGCCTCAAAAACTTAGTGAGACTGTGCCAAAAAATATTTTAAGTAAGAATAAATTAAAAACACTGGAGATGTAACTCAGTGATAGAGCACCCCTGAGTCCAATCCCCGGTATTATTAAAAAAAAAGAGAGAGGAGCTGGCTGGTGAACTGAGACAACTACCTGTGCAAATAACATCCTGAAACATAACTTTTGGAAGCTTCCTTATAATTTGGAGGAATACCAAATGTGTCACATTTATGCTGCTGAAATGGAATTTCAAAACCATGTCTTCCCATCAGAAAAGAATAATTTCTCAACATAAAGATCTCATTAGGATAGAAACTTCTCCAGAGGTCACGGCTTAGTATAGAGGAAGTAAATTAGGTATTATATTTCGTTTTGAAATCATGGACTTGTTTTTTAAAATAAGAAGGTGATAGCCAGGGCCACAGAAAGGTAGGCAACCTGCAGATGAAACCACCAGATGGCGCTGTAGTCTCAAAAAGTGGGGCTTGGTGGGGAACTTCGCAGAAATGATGCCTGGAATCCTTGACCTCTTTCTCTAGGTTGAAGGATAGGTTCTTAAGAATCTCATCTTAAATATTAAAAAAGAATTGCTTTTGTCCTTTAATCACAAAGAACACAAGTTCTCTATTGTTCCCTTTTCACACACCTTGTGTCCTGTGATCTTCAGCCCCAAAGCCCCCATCCATTAATCCAAGAGCATGAGGCAGAGGAAGGAATGGAAATTTTGATGAGCTCAGCCCTAGTTACTGCTAAAAGGCTTTCAGGAATGTGTTTATTGAAAATATGAATTAAAGAGAAGAGATTATTGGGTGTAACTCTGGGGTGGAGGAAGAGTGATCTAATCATTTGAGAGTCAGAGGAAGAGAAAAAGCAGCCAACATTTGAGTGCTTAACAACTTGCACAGACTGGTGCCAAATGCTTTGCATACGTTGCCCATTTTAAATTCCCAGCTCCTCGAGGAAGGTGTGTTATTGGCCCCAGTGTACAAAAGGAGAATCGGAGGCTCAAAGAGAAGTCATTCACTCAATGTTGTGCATTTGAAGAGCCCAGGAAATTAACAACCATGTGTGAAAACAACCACAGTGTGGACTTTCTATATGGGCATACTGGGCAGTTAAATCAGCTAATGCACTCCTTGGGCAGAGAGAGTTCTGGAAAAGGCATATATTCACATATTCCAGTATTAATCTCATCCTCTGATGAACTGCTGTGGTAGCTTGGCTGCCTCTGGGTCTCATATTTTTTAATGTGACATTGAAACTATTAGTTTGCATGTGTATCTGTCTCCCTTATTTTACCCAGCATTCAGTAATGCTGGGAACCATCTTGTTATTTTTGTATATTCAGCTACTATAATATCCCATATTAGGATACTATAATATCCCATATAGGTATATTCCACCTAATTTATATGATGTTTAAATTTTTCATTTTATTATAGACAATTTCAAATATATATAAGGCAAAAAGAAAGTTTAATAAACCTACGTATACACATCATTCAGTTTTAAAAATTATCCTCCTTCATATCACCTATTTTTTAAGCAGAGAGAGAGCGAGAGAGCGAGAGAGAGCACGAGCATGTATCTGTTGAATGGTTATTTTGGATGTTACATTGTTCTCAGCAGTTTCACATTCATGATTGCATTTAGGCTTCGCGGCAACCCAACATAGGAAGTGCTTCTTCATCCATGACCTTGAATGGGAAAACCGAAGGCCAATGTTGTACAGCAGAAAACAGTGGAGGTGGGATTTGAACCCAGGAAGTTTCACTCCTGAATTCCTGCTTGCAGTTACCTTGACATGCTGCTTTTCTGGTAGTAGATCCAAGGAATATTTTTTGAGCAGAATTTTGTTGAAGTCTGATTTAGGAAGGACCTAAAGGTCCACTTTAGGAAGGACCATGACAAGTTAAAGGAGGTAATCAAAGGATCCTCATCTAAAAACTATGTAAGGGATGGTTAAGAAGAGGAAGCCAAAGGAAGCAATGCAAACGCACTTAGAAGAGGGCTGAGATCCATCCCATGTGGCTAATGAGAGGAGGCCCAGGAGGATCCGGAAAGGCAGATTTTCATTCAATATAAATATTTTCAAAGTAATTACAGAGGATTGAAAATTAGTCTGGAATATCATTAAGGAGATTCCTGGGACTGTGAGCAAGTGGACTAGAAATGTCCAGGGTTCTTTCCAATTCTGTGCTTGGTGCTTATAGGGTTCGAGGGCCGTGGCAAGACGGGGTGGGGGCTGGGGGGCGTGTATTTTTCCATCTCAGTGAGTGGAAGAACAGCAGTGCCAGGCCTAGAGACAGTGACATCATGAGGATGAACTACTTTGGATGAGGAAGATAAATCTGATTTTGGACAAAGTGTGTTTTGATACGGATGGAGAGGATTTTTGTTTCCTGAATTGTAGGAAGTCTTTATGGGATCAAAGATGGACAGGAGAAGGGGGCATGTCCGGTGGGGGGCCCAGCCTGGAGAAGGACCTAAAGGGAGGACCAAGCCCAGAACAGGCTCGGGGACAGCTCTGCAAGACCCTCACGGGGAGATCCAGTGAGCACGGTGCTGTCACAGGCATCTCCCTGCTTGTCCCCACTCAGCCAACTTCCACCTTCCACCCTCATGATGCCTGTGGTTCAGGAGGTTTTGAATTTCCGATCCCCTGTAAGAGTTCTGAAAGCCTGTGCTGGCTAAGGCAGAGATTTCCTGAAGGGGAGTGGCAGGGAGCTGCCTGACAGTTGGTGGGAGAACTTTGGCCACCATTCAAGACATTGAGGTTTTTATTCTAAGCCACAGAAGGGCTGGACCAGGACAGGGACACTGAGGAAACCAGGTTTTAGGAAGAATAACCCCATTTTACATTTAGGTTTGATCCACACGTGGGTGAGGCTGGAACCAGGAGCTTGCTGGAAGGATCTCTGAACTAGCCAGTGGCCTGTGACTTCCTGTCAGCAGTTGGTACTGGTTGCTCCTCGTTCCTGTCCCTCTGCTTTCTATCTCCACCGCTTCACCCTTTGGCTCCAGCTGATGACCCTACTCCCACCAAAGCCTCATGGAGGCTCTTCCAGCCCAGCCCAGCTCAGCTCCCGGGCTCAGCAGCTCCACAGCCCATAGAACTGTCCTATCATAGAACTGTTAAAACTGTCCTTTTAACAGTCCTATCCCTTTTGAGAATAGAGATGTTTTATTCATTTTTATAACCTCAGGGCCCAGTGTGGCATCTGACACCGAATGATGAACACTAAGTAGAAGGGGGCTGGCCAAGAGATCAAATGAATGCATTCTGCAGAGACAACTCTGGGTGATGTAGAGGTGCTGGGGAGAGAAGTACGACACTTAAGAGGTGCTCCTTTTCCATCTGACCGTAGTCAAGGATGCATTGGGACCCACCTTTGTGCTGGATCTTTCTGGTTGCTGGGGAGACTGCTGTGCCTAGGGATCCATCCATTGTTTGAAGCTGCTCCTGGAAGCTGCTCCTCTCAGCAAGGAAAAGCTGCCAATGCACCCTGATTAAACTTTTAATAAAGTATATGCTACCAACCAGGGTCATGGGGCATGGGAGTTTTCTTCCTTTGGATTAGTGATTGATTGATTGATTTTTAGGAGACATATAATTCACTATTTCTACATCTTGTCATCTGTACTTCTTATATAAATCTGTAGCCCTTTTATTTTGTTATTTTGAGACAGAGTCTCACTAATTTGCTGAGGCTGGCCTTCAGTTTGCTATCCTCCTGCCTCGGCCTCTTGAGTCGCTGCGGTTACAAGTGTGTGCCACTGCACCTGGCTCACTGGGTTCCTCTTGTGTTACTGGCCTGGACATTCGGTCTGTAAGCTGATCTGCATTTACATTTTTTGAGTCCAGTGGACACTATGTGGCAACATCTGTATCATTTCCTTCTCTAGGAAAAAGTAGAAAACAAAAGAGAAGAAACTGCCAGAACTGTATGTAGCCTTCACCAGCACAGACCCATAACTATTTCTCTGAATTATTTGTTCTCCCTGTTACCTAGTTTAGAAGCTTCCCTGCTGGGAGAGGCCAAATAGTGGAGGGGACAGGTACTTATATCCTAGCTCTGCTAACCATTGGCTATGTGGCCTTGGGCAAGTTACTTAACCATTCTCATTGGTTAGACTTAGAGACTTTTAGTACCTACATGGAGACAGTATGTGTCACGTGCTTAGTAGAGTGTTTCACAAGATGAGCACTCAGCCCGGGAGCTGCTCTTGTCTGTTCCCATCTCGGTTCTGAATCCCCCTGTCTATTCCCTCTTTCTCTGAACATGAGGTCTCTGTTCCATAGCTGAGATGAGGCTGTCCTGGGTGGTGCAGATCAGTGACTAAAAAGAACTGTGAATTCCAAAATCTCAGTCAACCCAGAGCAGAATCTCTCAAGGGAAAATACAATGAAGTTTTAAAGCTGGTCTGTGAAGTGGTTTCTCTTTCATTACTATCAGCTATGAGCCACAACGTTTGGCATTCTCTTGCTGGATTTCCAATTTTCCTCCATCCAGGCCAGGTTCTCCCTGAGGGCATAATTGTCCCTCAAGACCTGGCTCCTGCCTCCCAAATTTGTATCTTCCATGGGTAACATCTCGCTTACCAGCCTTCTAAAATTCCATTGATGTGTTTTGAGACCAGAGTCTAAAGCACATGCACAACACACCACTGGGTCAGAGGATCAAGAAAACACAGGTCTTAAGAGCTCTCAGTCAGCACCTGTAATCCCAACAACTAGGGAGGCCGAGGAAGGAGGATCATAAGTTTGAGACCAGCCTCAGGAACTTAGCAAGATCATGTTTCAAAAGAAAAGAAAAAAAAAAACTAAAGGGAGATAATGAGGTACAGGAGGTGTAGCTCAGTACTAAAGTGCTCCTGGGTTCAATCCCCAGTACAAAAATAAAAACCTCTCAGTCATATTTGCTGAATGCTCTGCAATGAAAAGCACAGTCCTTGATTTCAGCACTTTTGGGGAAAATAATCATTGTTGTCCCAAACAGCAAATCAGCTGGTGTTTATCCTCTGTTTAATTTTTAAAACCAAGATATGTTATACTTTCCCTTTATGGTGCTTAATGCTCAGCAATCCACTTTGGATTTCTTCCACTTGGCATAATCTCTTAAATTGGATTTTTGCCTCTTCACCTCCTGACAACTCACTCAAGCATTTATTTTATTGCTTCTGTCTGTAATACCTAAAACTTTGCACTTATTTCTCAAATGACTCCTTTGTCTCCCTATTAGCATGCACAGAGGAAGCATGGCCCAAATTTTCCTTGGCATATCCATAGATGCTGGATCCTGCTTTCCTGGCTCCAAAATTTTCTCCTCTAATCAAGACTTGGCCCAAAGGATATGATGGGGGGCATGCAGCAGCCTCTGCTGTGGCAAAACCAACTCCACAGACTCTTACAGGCTGTGCTTGTTTCCCAGGGTGCACCCACTGGCTGGCATAGCTGCCCCCACCACCAAGAGGATCCAGGCAGCCAGAATGTGAGGCTTGGTCCTTTGCCCCCAGCCTGGGGACCAGGGTCGGTACCCTCACCTCCTCAGCCTCCACCTCCTCACCAGCAAATTGAGGGATATGAAGAGCACCTACCTTACCAGAGGTTTCCCCAAATGAGCCATAATTGTATTTGACTTGTGTTTCCAGGGCCATGCTTCCTGGAGCTATAAGCTGTCCCCAAATGGCAAGCCCAAGCATTTCCTTGCCTCTTCCCTATTGGCTAGTGTGGGCCTTCTCTTGCCTCTGAATCCTTTTCCAGTAGCAGGCTGTATCTGGCAGGGACCCCACCTCCTCATGAATGGTACCCCAATGGTGTCCCAGGAGTTGCTATTCCCTCCCCTTCTGTCTTGGTCTCTTGGGTGGGGTGGGAAGACAAGGCCATTCATGCCAGCTCAAAGCCTCCTGGACCCACCACAGTGAAGCCGTGGGACAGACCCAAAGACCCAGCACCACTGAGGACTGGGTGCCATCTCCTAGGCCTGCTGCAGCTACAGACTCCCGGGAGCGCCTAGAAGCCATCCCCTGAGACTGTAGGGGAGCATTTCTCTCCCTTCCCATTGGCTGATATACTGTGCCATCCGCTACTCAGGCAGAGTCCTGGTTGGGAGGCCAGAGGACAAAAATGATAGATCCCAGTAATTTTCAGAACACCCTCCTGCTGCAGCCCAGTCCATTTATTCACTGATCCAAACCATGTATGTCTAACATCTACTACAGTCAGTATCCACGAGAGATCGAATACCCCCCTGCAGATACCCAAGTCTGCAGATGCTCAAGTCCCTTATGTAAAATGGCGTAGTATTTACATAGAACTGCCGTGCATCCTCCTGTATACTTTAAGTCATCTCTAGATTACTTATAATATTTAATACAACATAAATGCTATGTAAATGGTTGCTATGCTGTTTTACTGGGAAGTCACGACAAGCAAAGTCTGTATGCATTCAGTACAGACACAATCACTGCAGGCCTGACAGCACAGTAGTGTCAGCATCACTGGAACTTTTCCTAACCTTTTCTATCTGCTGTTGTTGAAACTGTAGATGTGGAACCAGTGGAAAGGAAAGGACCAACTGCATTGAGTAGGCATTGTGCCCCATACTGAGGCCCCAAGGGTGAGCAGAAAAAGAGTAGATCCAGCCTGGGGAGCACAGGGTGCTCTGTCTTAAGGTACTAGGTGCTCCTCAAGTTAAGGATGTGGTCCCAGAGGCTCCCTACCTAGCAGAAAACATGAGCAGCAACTCTCTTAGCTCTAGGGAGCTCTTTCTCCAAGACCCTTACACACAGATCCTTGCAAGATGCTAGAGTGGTCCTGTAAGCCAGGCCAGGTAGACTCCCAGTCTTGGGTCCAGGGTGCCTGAAATACAGGAAAGGTGGTCAGCACAATGGCTGACCCAGCAGGCAGTAAAATGGAACTCTTTTGCTTATGAGCTTTTAGCCAAAGATAAGAGGCTTGTATAGTTAGCTGCCATTTGCCAAACCGTCCTGCACTCCATTGGGGGAGGGACACAAAAATAAGCCCAGAGGGACAGAAGCCACGTGTTCAGGGTTCCAGGAGACTGCTTGCCCCAAAGCACAAGCAAGACACACTTCCCTGTGACACTAGGGTTCCCGTAACGAATTATGAGCCTTCCTTTGCCCATTCCTCAAAATTGACAAGATGCTGATGATGGGATTTCTTAGTATTTTCTTTTTTCTGATAGAATCACATGAACTCTCCTTTTCCATAGAAAGAAGTTTTTCTCTCTTCTCTTATGTCTCGTTTGCCTCTTTATGGCTTCCTGTCTCCCCCAACATCTTCTCCTTCCTTTACTCAGAAGTAAAGAAAATTAAATGGGATAGAAATTCTCTTGGTGAAGAGGCATCTTGTGACACCAGCTTAGAACAAAGAGAAATTTGCATCTCTTCAATTCCTCCTAATTATTCATTTCCTTTTTCCCTTTCTCATCTTGCAAATAATTACTGCATGAGTAGTCTTCCCCTAGATAAGAACTTGAAGTGGTGAGGCTATGACTCAGCTTTATTTTCCAGAATTTTTGATGTTGGTGACTTTTGCCCAAGCAATTCTAGGAGATGCTTCTCCATGGCCCTGCTTCCTTTGGGGAAGGACTACAGAACAAAGTTGAAGAATGCACTGAGTAATGTTCCTTCATTAAGATATTTTGTTTAATATTTATTATCAACTTAATAAATGTCTGCTGTTAAGTGGAACTATGAATGTCCAAAGTCAATAACCATAATAATAACCCCTTGAATGTGCAGTTCATAATTTACAATTTGGTTTCATATACATTTTGCAAATTATGGAGTGAAATTAATCAGGTGGCAAAGCCAAGATTAGAACTCGATTCCTTCAGAAGGCAGCTTCCAACTTGCCATCATATAGAGGTCACAGACTTGTCTTACCCCATCCCCAGTCCTCCAAACTGGAGCACTATGTGTTGTCATGGTGACATTATGATAATCTTCATCATTTTGAAAAACTAGAACCTTGATTCTGGAGATTCTCAGTTACTGTCTCTGATTCAAACCTGTCCCAAGCGGTCAAGTTGTAGATAAGGATTGCTCCAGGGTGTTTCTCCATGATGCTTCTTAGCCACCTCGTATGCAATCTGCCCAAAGATAACCAGAATCTTCCCCACTAAAACCTACTCCTCTACTACTCTCCAGGCTACAGACTTGGGGATTATCTTGAGCTGCCGCCTCTCCCTTATAACTCTAGGAATGAAGGAGCTGGAACATAAATTGTGTCCAAAACCCTCACCCCAAACCACTATGGTCTAAAGTTAAAGAAACTTCAAAATACTGAACCACTGGACTCCTATCTCATTTACATCCCTAGGAGTAGTCATGCCCCAAAAGGAGACAGGGTAAATGGACTATTTTATGTGTGGCTCATTACTATTAAGCATAATGGAGTTAGAAGATAGAGTGCCTGCTCATGCTCTTGAAAAAAAAAAGACTTGAAATAGATTAGTGAAAAAGTAAAGTGTAATTATAAGGCAACTGATAAGAGACAGTCAGCAAGGGCTAGGTGTGTTGTGCATGCTTAAAATGTTTTCATGGGCACCTGCATGAAAGCAAAGAGATTCAAAGGAAATGTGGCATTCCTCATGGAAGAGTGTCCACGGAAGTGGTCAGTCTTGAGGGCTGGGCACAATTGAGCTGTGGACAGCTATGACAGACAGCGACGTGGTCATTCTTACTGGCATGTAGGCACACCATGCTCAGGGATTTACGGGGCTGAGGAAAGATGGAAGAGAAATGGAGGAGGAAGAAGAGAAGCTGGTCTGGAGAATTCCAGACCAGGATGGCTAACCCCTGAACAACCTGTTAGCAATGACCTTAGTGCTCGCTCCCTGTCCGACCTGTTGATCCCTGCCTGTCCCCCTGCAGTCCTAAGCAGTCTATTCCAGGGCCCCAGCAGTGCAACTGTGACTGTTCCCAGCCTAGACTTTGATCCTGAGCTAAACACCTTCCACCCTCGTTGCCTCTACCTTTGATTACATAGCAACTGTTAAATCTCACCTGCTGGTCTACTTAGTGACCAGCTTTCTCCTAAGGGATGCTTTTGTCTACTGACCCTGGGGATTACTTTTTCTATTCGCTTTGCCCTCCACAAACAATATGTTTATAGAGAAATACAGAACTGTGGGCATATAATACCCCCAGTAAAGCTGGCTCAGGTCTGAGCTTACGTGATCTCCGGGCTAGTTTCCCTCTGATATCTGGCATCTTCACTCAAAGAAGAGAGGGTCTGATTTGTTTGAGAGGAGCAGAACATGGGGCTGGGGCATATCCCAAGTTTTAGGAGGGCTGCTATTTAATCAAATTAAGAAGTCTAGGAAGGCAAAGGGGTCAGGATGGATCAGCCCTCAACACTCATTCCACTCTCCCCCTCCTGTGCCTCCTGGGACAGTGCAGGGTGGAACCTACAGTTCTAGTGTCCTTGCCACCAAGGTTGTGAGAATGGTCAGACAACTTAGTGTGAGGCGGAGGCCACCTCTGCTGCCCCATCCTGCCTGTTGGCAAGTGCACCCATGGGGGCACTGTGCTTTACTGCAAGAGCTAGAGAAGGGGCGTCAGGACTTTTCTTTTCTTTTTTGTACCAGGGATTGAACTCAGGTGCGCTTAACTATCAAGCTACACCCCCAGCCCTTTTTTATTTTTTATTTGAGACAGGGTCTTGCAAAGTTGCTTAGGGCCTCACTAAATTGTTGAAGTTGGCTTTGAACTTGTGATCCTCCTCCCTCAGCCTCTGGAGCCACCAGGATTACAGGCATGTGCCACCACACCCAACTGAGGTGTCTGTGTTGATGGTGTGAATTGTGGCAGATGCAATGTGATTTTGGAACCAGTTGTAGCTTCTTTTTAAAAAATATACTTTAAAATTTGAATTGACACAAAATAATTTGTACATTTTGGGGGGTACAGTGTGATATTTCAATACATGTATATAGTGTGTAATTATTAGATCTGGGGAATTAGCATCTCCATCACTTTCAACATTTACTGGTTTTTTTGGATTGGGAATGTTCGAAATCCACTCTACCAGCTATTTTGAAATATACAATGAAATGTTGTCAACCATAGTTATCCTGCCATCTGAAGAATATTAGAAGTTATTCCCCCTTTCTAAGTACATCCCCAGACCCACCAGTCACCTGCACCCCACCTCGCCACCCTGTCTAGCCTCTGATCACCCTTCTACTCTCTATTTCCCTGAAATCAACTTTTTAACATTCACATACAGGTTAGAACATGTGATATTTGTCTTTCTGTGCCTGACTTCCTCTGTATAAAGTCCTCTGGTTGTCTCTGTTGCATGGCAACTGCTTCATCAGGGCCTAGACATATAAGATTCTGAAGCTGAGGCATATCAGCTCTTAGAGGACAAGCCTAAGGGTGCGACTTACAGATCATTTCTTCAGTTGTTGCAATGATACCATAAACAAGTTCATATCATTTGCAAAATCCCTTTCTACTGAAACTCATTAAAATTTAGCCACTCAAATAGAGATTCTGCCTTTTCTATCACGCCCCAAACTAAACTCTTCTGTAAGAGGACTGGTTCCTTTTGTACTATGCCCCCACCCACTCACCCTTGAGCTAATAGGTTTTGATGGGGAAGTGCATTGCATTGATAAAAACATGGCAGCCTCCATGGATGGATGGATGGAGTGGGGGTGGAGGAATCCCTAAAAAGGGTCACTGGGAAGACCGCTTGCTGTGGTTAGTCCCCCTGAAGTCATGCTGAAGTTTAATCCACAAAGTTTTATGTCAGTGCTATTAAGAGGGTGGAAATTTAATCTGCCTATGATGCTTAAACATCATATGGAACATTTGGGAGATGATTAAGATTAGATAAGATCATTGGGGAGGAACCCCTATGATTGAATCCTGATGACTTTATTAAAGGGAAAGAGACACACATATACATACACGTGCTCCCTGACTCTTTGCCCTGTTTGAGCTATTTGGACAAACTCTGAGACTGGTTGTCACTGGGCATGTGATTAATAAAGATCTGATTAAAGATCAAAGCCTCTAAATCCAGCCAACACAGTCCATGAAGCAAAGGGAAGGTGCTGTCTTCTCTCTGGAATTCCACTTCTTAACATCCTTGCTCTTGCCGGGCGCGGTGGCGCAAGCCTGTAATCCCAGCACTTAGGGAGGCTGAGACAGGAGAATCGTGAGTTCAAAGCCAGCCTCAGCAACGGCGAGGCGCTAAGCAACTCAGTGAGATCCTGTTTCTACATAAAACACAAAATAGGGCTGTGGATGTGGCTCAGTGGTCGAGTGCCCCTGAGTTCAATCTCCAGTACCAAAAAAACAAAAAAACAAAAAACATCCCTGCTCTTGCTGCTAAGCGAACACCTTGAAGAAAGATGCTTCTTCATGGCTTCCTTGCTCAGTGCTTGCAGGTCAGAGTTGCCTGGGGCACTCCTGGAAGGGAGGAGACAAGGAATATCCCCTCCCCATGATGAGAGAGGCAGGTAGTGGTGAGGTCTGCTAGGGAGCCAGGGATGGGGAAGAAATCAGAACTGGCATGAGGGAGGAGAGCGGCTGTATCAAATGGCCCAGGTTAGACCTAAGACAGCCACTTCACCCACTAGAGCCAAGTCCTGAGAAGGTTCCTGCTCTGGAGAGTAGTGAGAGGTCTGCATGTTGGCACAGAGAGAGAAAAGAGCAGGGAGAGAGGAAGTATCAGGTGTCCTGTCCTTGGGTGACCAGGTTTGTCCACCACACACTGTGCCCAGGTCGCTTTTGCATTCTTGAAGGGCGAACCACAGGGCCTAATAGGCAGTCACTCGTTCATTCACTCATTCATTCACTGTTTTGTATTTTATATTCACTATTTTGTATTTGTATTTAATTCTGTGCTACAAAGACTTCTGCAACAGTCAGGGGAAGAGATGGGCACGTAAGCCTTCATGTGATTGATACTTGAAGGAAAGCAAGAACAAAAGCCAGGGACACAGAGGGAAGGCTGAGGCCCCTGGTGCCTGAGTGAACTGAGGACGGCTTCACAGAAGACGAGTTTTGAGCTGAGTCGTGAAAGATGAGTTTGAAACCATCCACAAAGTGTATTATAGCAAAAAGGAACACTAAACAACAGCATCAACATACCTGGGTTTTTGTCCTGAATCTATGATTGGGGCCAGGTGTACAGTGAGGCAAGGCAAGCCTCTTGGGGACAGAATTGAAGGCAAAACTCACTCTCAGAGTCATGCAAGGTAGACGAGGGGGCTCCTGAACTCATGAACCAGGTGCTTCTCTTGTCCCCTGGCTGTCTGTCCAACTATGTAACCTCAGTGATACATCACCTCCCTGAGCTCAGATTCTTCACACACAGGGCACTGAATTGGCTTGGCCATGTGAGGACAATTGTCTCTCAGAGACTCTGGATGGCCCAACCCTGTGCAATTTTGCCACCAGCAGACACAATTGGACAGCCCCAGGTGTGTGCCTAAAGAGCAGAGGAACCTCCCTGCAGCGTGAAAGAGGCCCTGAGCAGGAATAAGTCTTCTGTTTTCTCTCATCTTCTCTGTCTTTCCTGTTTACTTGAAGCTTTTGATGCCTCTCTCTCCCACTTAACTTGGGAAGCTGAAGTTATTGTGTTGCCATTTTATAGAGAAGAAATTAGATTTTTAATAAGGTTTAAATAGGAAATGAGATTCTTAAGTACCAGGCTGAGTAGTTCCGCATTATAATCTAGGGAAAAGGAGCCTGAAAAATCATTAAAATCTGTGCTTAGGTAAAGAAAGATGAACCATGAGAGAAGGGCCATCCAGTGACTCAGTCTGCAAAATTACCAGTGTGTCAGGGAGCTGCTGGCCCCTTCTGCCAAGCAGAATAAGTACTACTTGGAATGATCTTTAGCAATAAAACATTTTTCAAAGACAGCTGCCCAGTGGTTCTGCAGAGCTCTGATCCTTGTCTAACTGACCACTGAACATGCCACTCATTGTTCCCACAAGTAGCACAAACCCAGCTTGCCCTTAACAAATTCTGTCATCCCTTCCAACCCATCCCCTGACCACTCTATCCTCCTCAGACCATTCCAAGACCCTACAGGAAACCTGGGCATGGCTAGATGTTGTAGATAATTCCCTGTCTCATTCACTGCAACCTCTGTGGCCAAGCCCCCAGGTTCTACCAGCTGGTTGTTTTGTGAGACCATCCTCCATCTCCATCCTCTCTGCCAGGGCCCAAGGGCAGACCCGCAGCACTTCTCACCTCTTAACTCCTCTCCCAGTTCAAGTTGCTCTAGGCAACCTTCTATATGAGCACTTTTGTTTTTATGCTTTTTTTATTGTGAAAAATACCATCTATATGTTAGAAAATCAACTACAGAGTCACCACCACCCAGATTAATACATGGAATACTACTCTTTGTCTTAGTCTGTTTTCTGCTGATACCACAGAATCCCACAAGCCATGGTTTAGTCACAATGGAATTTTGTTTGGCTTGTGGTCCTAGAGGCTTGGTAAGTCCAAGAGTGTGGCACCCGGGGCTGGGATTGTAGCTCAGCGGTAGAGCGTTTGCCTCGCATGTGTGAGGCCCTGGGTTCGATCCTCAGCACCACATACAAAGCAATATAATAAAGATAGTGTGTCCATCTACAACTAAAAAAATATATATTTAAAAAAATAAAAAAAGAGTGTGGCACCAGCATCTGGTGAGCCTTCACAGTCCTGCAAGATAACGTGGCGCGAGGGTAAGAGGGCAAACACAAGATGCATGGCCACACTCATCCTTTTATCAGGAGCTGCTCCCACCGTAATGGCTTAATCCATTCATGAAGGTGGAGCCCTCAAGACCCCACCGCCTCTTAAAGGCTCCACCTCTCAACACCACTACTTGGCAATTAAATTTCAACATGATCTTTGAAACGACTTTGGAAACAATAGTACCTTTTTCTCAGAGCAGCCTGGCAGGGAGCACAGGGGAGGTACCGCAGTCAGGAAGCCAATGAAAGGTGCCTGCTGGGAATGAAGGAGCTCCAGAGAACCCAGACTGACTTAAGAAGGTGACTTGTTTTTGTCTTTGAAAAATCTCTCCCTCGGACTGGGGCTGTGGCTCAGTGGTAGAGCGCTTGCCTAGCATGTGTGAGGCACTGGGTTCGATCCTCAGCACCACATACAAATAATAAATGAATAAAATAAAGATCTATCAACAACTAAAGAAAAATTTAAAAAAAGAAAAAAAAAGAAAAATCTCTCCCTCTTGGGAGGATGTTCACAGAAAGGTGATTGGCCCAAAGCTGTACGTCCATCCCTCAGTCCCTGGGACTCACCAGCTGCCCAGTACCGGGAGAAGTTGGAGGCTCCGTCCCAGGTGAAAAGTTGAGCATGGGTGCAGCCCCTCCCACCCGAAAAGGCGGAGCCAGGATGAGGATATCCATCTATCAGCCTGTCTCCACACACCTGCATACTAAACACCATGTGCTAAACAACACAGTGAGCACTCTATACTGCTGGTTCTTACCTTCACAATTACACATTGGGGTTCATATAATTATTTTCACCTTGCAGATGAGGAAAATGAGACTCCAGGGAAATTAAGCTACTTGTCCAAGGTGAACTGACTTGTAAATAGCAACACAGAGATTCAAACCCAGGTTGTACTGTTTCCCAAGTGACCTGGTATCCTCATGTAATATTAAGTAATTGTAAGAAAAGTTCACTGAAGAAAATAAAATTCACAAGTGATTTTTAAGACATAACTTTCTTGAGGATCAGTGCCATAGTCAAACTGTCTTCAAGGTGGACTCTTCCTTTATCCAGGGCACCAATAATGATGGAGCCCTCTTGCTTACATCTGAGAATGGCACATAGTGGTGTGATGTTTCACTATGGTGTGTGAGGGATACAAGCACATATGTGTGTTGTTAGTGTGTATATAGGTATGTGGTGTAGGGGTTATGTGTGGTGTGAGAGTGTGTGTGGTATGAGTGTGTGTTGTGTATGTTTTGCATGTGGTATGATTGTGTGATGTGCATGCATGTGTGCAGAGTGTTGTGTGTTTCACAAAGAAGAGTTCTCAAAATTGGGACCAAAAACTGGGCACAGTAGTGCATGCCTATAATCCCAATGACTCAGGAAGTCTGAAGCAGAAGGATCACAAAGTCGAGGCCAGCCTCAGCAACTTAGCAAGACCTTGTCTCAAAATAAAATTGAAAAGGGGCTTGGAGTATAGCTCAGAGATAGAGGACATGCTTAGCATGTGCAAGGCCGTGGGTTCCATCCACCATACCAAGGGGGGAAAAATTAGGATCCAAGTGAATGGTGAACAGCCTTGATTATTTCTGGACTGGAAATCTCTCTCAATCCAAAGATCATCCCCAACATCTAGGACCAATCAAATGGTCTTAGAGATTTTGCAGTGATGGAAAGTGCCCACAACACAGGGAGAAATAATCAGAAGCCTCTAAATTGACCCATCTACCCACAGGTCCTCTAAGTCACCTGCAGCCTGTAACTATGCACAATGTCAGTTCTGGGCAGCATCTAGGGGAAATTAGGGGTGAAAAAATTTAGGGGTGAATTTAGGGGTGAAAAAAGAAGTTCAGTGACCCCAGGAAGCTGAGCATGTGGGCCCCAGCCCTGTGGAGATGGCCCTGTTTAGGAGGAGAACTGGGGCACATGCCCCTGTTCTGTTAGCTACAGCCTGCTTGTCCAGCGGCCCCAGAGCTCCAGGAACATGAGAAAAAGAAACTGGGTCATGCACTGCTGGAATGGGGACTTTATGTCAGATTCCTGGGAAAAAGAGACTGGCCTCAATGTAGCAGGGTAACCTGTCAGCACTTTCTTGAGGCTAATTATAAGTCGGAAACCAGAACATCACCAAATTTGGAATGTTCTCAGAGGAGAGCAGAGAGCTGACAGAGGCTGGCTTTCCGTTTAACTTTGGGCAAATGGTCCACCATGCCATGGCCCAGATTTCTCAGCTACAAATTAACAATATCAAATTAAATGTTTAACACTGGACTACAATAATAATTTAGCTTTGGTGCTTTGTTTTGCTTTTTGCAGCACTGGAACTTGAACCCAGGGCTCACACATGCAAGGCATGTGCTCTACCACTGAGCTAGTTCCAAGACCCATACTGTGTGTGTATGTGTGTGTGTGTGTGTGTAAATTTTTTTTGATACCAGGAATTGAACCTAGGGGCACTTAACCACTGAGCCATATTCTCAGCCCTTTTTATGTTTTTAATTTTGAGATAGGGTCTCGTTAAGTCGCGTAAAGCCTCGATAAATTGTTGAGGCTGGCTTTGAAATTGTGATACTCCTGCCTCAGCCTCCTGAGCTGCTGGTATTACAGGCATGTGTTGCCATGCTGAGTTCCATGCAATATTTTGAAAGAGGCTTGTGGACTCATGGGACCTCAGAAACCTGAGGAGATCCTTTGGTTTGTCCCCCTGCCTCCAGATAAACACATGTTTACATAGTCTGCACAGATAAGGGAATATTCCCAGTTTATAGTGTTTTGGAGAAGATTTCACTTTCGTTAGCCTATTTTGATTTCAAACAGCTTATTAAGACATTCTTCCCCACTTGTTTCGACTTCCACCTGTCACATCCACTGGACAGCCCCTCTATTGTCCTGGAGCATCCCTGATATCCTGGTTGAACTCTCTGCACTTCATTATGATGTGTATCCAGTGCCTTCCTCAGGGAAAGACCATACCTCCAAGGCAGGAAGACAACATCTGGAGAGACAGGAAAGCACATGGAGGGACATTGTATTCATGGGGCAGAGACAACTCTGGCTTTCAGAGCTATAATGCCTCAGGTCTAGGTCTTGAAGGATCTACCATGCTTGAAGGATTCCTAGGGGTTATGAAAGGGCTGTCCAGGAACTGGTCCAAGAGGCATCTCCCAGAGTGACCCCAAGACAGGCACAAGACAGCTATGTCAGAACCTGGGTCATCAGCTACATATCATTAGATATGCTTTATAGTCCCCAAGCCTCCATTCCAGGCTCCCCTAGGCTAAGCATTCCTCCATCCTTATCTTAGAAGGGATACTTTGATGAAATTTTGAATAACACTACATAGAATTTCTTCTGTGAGGTATACAAGCCCATCAAAGAAAAATTTCTGTTCTCTTTATTCATCTTGTTGACCCAAATGTCTTTTTGTCCCTCTGTAATCTCTTTCCTCATTCAGCAAACATTTATTGAGCACCTACAGTGTGCTAAGTGCAGAGGATCTACCTGTTCACCTGACACATAGCACCCATTCTCCTGGCCTTTACAAGACACGTCCCCCATCCCCATTCCTGAGGATAGGCTCCTGCTCTCTCCCCATGTTATGGTCTGCCCTTCTGCTGGGACATAGCCTGCTGAGACCAAGTGAACCATCCCCTCCCTTGCTTGCCACCAAGACTTTCTAAATATTTATGTGAATCTGCATGCCAGAGAACTCCCAGCAAGATGATCCTGTGCCTCGCCTGCCAGGTGATGTTAGGAAGCTATGTGGTTCGTGAGGCGATGCAAGGCAGGGGGGAACAAGATAAGAGAGGCCCGTTACTCTGTGTCAAAGTGGAGTCACTTATGTACCAGGGATTATCTATTTAAGAACGGCCTGACTCACAACAGTCAGATTTGATAAGGAAAGTCCACTTGGCTATATTAAACTAGCCAGATGCCCACTCTCATACCCACTCAGAACTTGGCCATCTGCACTGAGTCATGGTTAATTCTCAGAGTTAAATGAAATGACAAATCTTGACAAATCCCTTGCTACCAAGAACAGTGTGGGGTAAAATATAGGGGCTTCAAGTTATGACTGGACTTCCTGGCTCCACTAACCCCTTTCCAGCTTGTCTTAAGCTACTGTCACAGGGAGGCCACCACTCTTACCAGGACAGATGCAATACTGGGGAGTCCAACTACCTAAAGAGAAATGCTGGTTGCTTTTCTCTACTCTCATCTGTTTTTAAGAAACAAAATTCTTTAAAAAGTAATAATAGTGCATCACTAAACCCCAAGCATCTTATGTTTTGGAATAAATACATTCAGTGCAGGAAGCCTGAAAAATAATCATATTTAACTCTGACTAGATAGGGCCAGGCTGAGGCATCAGAGTTTCTCTAGTGACCTCTTGAATCATAAGCTCTGCTGTCAGCCCCAGGGTAATTCACATTGCATCAGGTTCTACAGCAGCCATTTCCATGCCACACAAGAGGCAGGGGGTGCAGTGCGTGACAGGGCACCATTTGGTTTTAATGTTGGATGAAATAAACATACAATCTGATGCTTAAACAATTGCACTCCAGCTTGGATAATCTACTTGCTGGCTTCACTGCCCTGCAAGGTATCTGCAGAAGCAGCCGCCACTTTGCACATTAGCCCTGGTGATTTCAGGAAACTGCATCTCCTGAGTTCATTCCCACGCAGACATCACTTGCTCATCATGCCAGTGATGGAGGAGGAAGACAGTACCCTTCAAGTCCACCTTCAGTTTAGTCAACTCAAGTGATATGTATGTATGTAACCACACTCATCTCAAAATGATAAAAGATAGGAAATCGGAAATTTATTGCTACAGTATCAGCTTGCTACTTTAGCTCTTTCAGGTTCCTTTTTTCTTCAGTCTGATGAATTGTTCTTAATCCTTTTCCTCCCACTCAAAAATGTCCATACTCTTGTTCCTCTCATAGTTTCTAGTAGAAACCATACTCATTTTCCAGAACAACATCTCTCCAATTGTTTGCCTTACAGCCTGAGTGATTAAGTCAGAAGTAGTTCTACATTGCAGAACAAAAAGTTTCTGGTTTTCATGGAAATCAAAAGCTAAGTTCTTTGCTAAATCATAAGAGGATTCTGAGCTGTAGTTTTAATTTTGCTTGTTTAACTATTTGGGTTGTTTTGTTACTGCTCTAAAGAGATTTTTGTATCAATTAAAACAAGAGTAACAAGAATTAGGTGAGTTCATCCACTGGAGAGTGGCTAAATAAAAGAGTATACACACATCAAATAGTCAATACCACTGAATAATCATCAAAACATGGATGTGAACATCACTAAATATTTTTAAAATCAAAATATATAAGCTGATCTCAACTCCATAGGCATATGGAGTATATATGAAGTATGTGGTATAGCATATATGTCAATTTGCCTCAAACACATAGAAACAGGAATGGTGAATTGATCATCAAGGAGTTCACTATGGGAGCAGGTGTTTTGCTTTGAATATTTCTATATTCCTGGATCCATTATGAGAATGTAATACTTGTGTAATGTGTATGTATTTATGTACACACACACCTGGATATAAAAGAGGACAGTAGCTTTAAATTGTATCCACTTCCCTACTGATTATATCTACACTTCCACAGTCTACATAATAACATCGGCATTCCTAGAGGCTGAAAATGTTAGGGTTCCTTAGTTTATGGCTTTCTGAGGGCTTGATCTTTTTTTGTTTTGTTTTAATTAGTTATACATGACAGTAGAATGCACTTTGATACATCATGTATGTTGGAGTTTAATTTCTCATTCTTCTGGGTGTACGTGATGTAGAATCCCACTGGTTGCATAGTTATATATATACATAGGGTAATAATGTCTGATTCCTTCTACTCTCCTTCCTACCCCTATACTCCCTCCCCTCCCTTCACTCCCCTCTACCTAATCTAAAGTAACTCTATTCTTCCTTAGCCCCACCCCTTTATTGTGAATTAGCATCTACATATCAGAGAAAAACATTTAGCCTTTGTGTATTTTTGGGGGGGGGGCATTGGCTTATTTCACTTAGCATGATATTCTCCACCTCCATCCATTTACTCACAAATGACTTTCTTTACTGCAATGCACATTAGAAGCACTCAGGAGCTTTCAAATCTTTGTTCTCAGGACCAAATATCCCAGACCAAAATTAGTCAGAACCTCTGCTCAGTGAGAACAGCACCACTATTTCTTAAAGGTCCCCAGGCAGTTTCAATGCATAACCAAGGTCTCAAACCACTACTTTATTCTCTGAATTCCTTCAGGGCAGATCTACATCTGGTTCATCCTTTCGCTTTCTGAGCACCTGTTAGTGATTCATATTATTATAATGAAGAGATCTGGACCTTGTTATATTCTCAAAGGAAGAGAAGTGCCCATGGATTCACAGGATCCAACAAACAGCATCATGTCCCTGTTGACATCTCTGGCAGGCCAGTTGACCTCCTGGATACGTTTGCACATGTGTATGCGTTCTCTCCCCCCCCCACACACACACACATACACACACACACCACTTGTACTGAGTTATGCCTCTGTCCCTAAGAATTTGGTGGGAGGTTTCTTGGGTCAAGACATAACCCAGCAGAGAAAACAGGAAGTCCTCAACCAGTGAGGAGCAAAAGGCCACTTTGGAGGAAATCATTTCTCTCCTCATTTCTGTGTCCCAAAGTTCATGACCTTGTTCCTGCAACACTTTCAAATTATAGCTGAGCCAGACGCAGTGGCACAAGCCGGTCACGGTGGTGCATGCCTGTAATCCCAGCACTTTGGGAGGCTGAGACAGGACAATCTTGAGTTCAAAGCCAGCCTTAGCAAAGTGAGGCACTAAGCAACTCAGTGAGACCCTGTCTCTAAATAAAACACAAAATAGAGCTGGGGATGTGACTCAGTGGTCGAGTATCCCTGAGTTCAATCCCTGGTACCAAAAAAAAAAAAAAAATTTTTAGCTGGCCTTTCCTTGGGACTCGCTCACAATACAACATAAAGAGAACTTTGAACATCTGAAGTTCTTCAGGTGTATTTTTGTTTTTTCCAGAAGATGATGCCCCAGGCTACTTCCTTTCCCTTATTTTGCAACTGTTTCTGACTCCAGTGCCCTCATCTAAAGCTCAATATCATTAAATAGTCATCCATCCTTGGCCCTACCATGCATGTTAATAAAGAGCTAACGCTGAGGGCACAGGGTCCATTTTCTTTGGGAGTTACATAGAATTAAGCATGCAAAATGTGGTCCTCTGGGCAGCACAAGTGGTTACATTAATTCTTTAACTGTGGATCCCTTGATTTCAAGGACAGAATATTTAGTGCATAAATGAATTATAATTCCATTATAAATATCCCCAAATACATTAATACTTAATTTCTAAAATAATTCATGTAACATTAACACTTTGAATCTACCTGTGCCCTTTAATTGTTTTAGGATGCTTGGAGTATTATTCCATTTTTGAAGCATCTTAGGATGTTATTATTTCAGTTTCTGGTTTTTTTTAAATCCCATCAGGCCATAGCATCACAATAGGTTTTGTGAAATTGTATCACTTAACTAAACCTCTAAAATGAATGATCCTACATAATTGAAAAATCAAGAAATTCTTTTCTTAGGCTACCAGTTAATCCATTAATTCACTGATGGATTCACAGTTAAATGGACTACTGAAAGGTGGTGGAAATTGTAGGATGTGAAACTTTGTTGGAGGGAATATGTCCTTGTGTCCTTGTTCCTAACCCACCCCCATCTCTCTCTGTTTCCTGGCTGCCATGAGCTGAGTATCTTTGCTCCATCACACTCTTCCACCATGATGTTCTGCCTCACCTCAGGGCCAAAGCAATGGAGCTGGCTGAGTATGAACTGAAACCTCTGAAACTATGAGCCAAAATCAATCTTTCTTCCTGTAAGTTGATTTTCTCTGGTATTTTGTCACAGTAACAGAAAGCCAACTAATACACCAACACACAGTAGTGCCCCCTAATCTGGGCATATTTGTTCCATGATGTTCCTTGGATTCCTAAAACAAAAGATGTCTGAAACTGTAGATAGTACCCTATCCTATACGTACGATAGTTGTTTTTTTTTTATATCCATAGCTATGATAAAGTCTAATTTATAAACTAGACACAGTAATAAATAAAATATTTATTTATTTACGCAGTAATAAATATTTATTTACACAGTAATAAATAAAACAACAACAATAATAAAATACAATAATTAACAAGACTGTAATAAATGTCACTTAAAGCTTATGAATTTGTTTGTTTCTGGAATTTTCCATTTAATATTTTTAAACCATGGTTGCCAGCAGGAAAATGAAACTATGGAAAGCAAAACCCCAGATAAGGGGAAACTACTTATCACTCCATGGATGATTTACTCATTTCAAGAGAACAATATACTTTTACAAAGAAAAGCCCTGATGATAAATAGCTCATCCAAAGGAGCAAGCTGAGTGTCCCTACCAATGGCACACCCTGGTATCATGTGTGATACCACAGGAGGTATTTGGTATCACCTATGAAGTCTTCTTTTCCATGCACATTTTGCTTGCAATTAGCCAAGCCTTTAGACTTAACTTCCAGTGCACAGGAAATATGATAGCTGGAGTGTCATGTTAATGACACTACAAGGAAGCAATTAGACGTGTGAGATGTTCTACAAGACAAGTTGACCAATCTGTGCAGAAAATCAATATGATAATGTAAAAGCAGATCAATGGTTGCCTGGAACCAGGAGCAGAGAGGAGTGTAGAGAGGCACCCATGAGCTTTCAGCGTGACAGAAATTATCTTGACAAGGGTGAAGGTTACATTGGTGTATATATCTGTTAAACTTATGAATGCCTGCATTTTGTTGTATTTTGATTATACCTCAATACTGTTGACTTTTAAAACAAAGTATGTCATGCAAAAAAAAAAAAAAAAGAAGGCAGCAAAAATTATATGTTTATAAAAACTAAAGAACCATATTAGCCAGATACAATGGGAGAAACTCAATTAGATCTGGATTCAAAAAAAATGAACACTTAAGAAAGACATTTTGGGGACAGCTGGAGGAATTTAAACATGGACTGGATAGTAGGTCACAGGAGGAATTTTTGAAATTCCCTTGCAGTTATGTAGGACAATGTATTTATGGCTAGGAGATGCTTGTTGAAATATAAACAGAGGTGTCATGGTGTCTGTAACTCAATTTCTTCTATACCCAAAGACATATGAATGTGTAGAAAGTCAAAGTAAATACAGAAAAAGATAATAATTGTTTAATCTTGGTAGAGGAAGTACAGGTGTTCCTTGTACTGGTCTTTCAATAATTCTGCACTTTTTTTTTCTTATTCCAGCACTGGAGATTGAACCCAGGCCCTTGCGTATGTCAGGCAAGTGCTCTACCAGTAAGCTACACACCCAACCTTGATTCTATACTTCCAATGTTTATTTATTTATTTATTTATTTGCTTATTTATACCAGGGATTGAACTCAGGGGCACTCGACCACTAAGCCACATCCTCAGCCCTATTTTGTGTTTTATTTAGAGACAAGGTCTTACTGAGTTGCTTAGCGCCTTGCCATTGCTGAGGTCGGCTTTGAACTCAGCATTCTCCCGTCTCAGCCTCCCTAAGTGCTGGGATTACAGGCATGCGCCACTATGCCTGACTACTTCCAAATTTTTTAAGACATGTTTTTTAGAGAAATTTCAAGTTCACGTGAAAATTGAAAGAATGTACAGAAATTTTTCCATATACTACCTCCTCCACACATGAATATCCTTCCCTATTATCAACATCCCTATCATGGGTGTGTTTTTTAACTATTTTTTTTAGTTGTAGATGAACACAAATCTTTATTTATTTTATGTGATGCTAAGGATTGAACCCAGTGCTTCAAACATGTGAGCAAAGCGCTCAACCACTGAGCCACAACCCCAGCCCATGGGCATATATTTTTTACAGTTGATGAACATACATTAATACATTACCATCATCCAGAGTCCATGGTTAACCTCAGGGTGCACGCTTGGTGGCATATGTTGGGTTTGGACAAATGTATGATGGCATGTATCCACCACAACAATATCTCACAGTATTTTCATTGCCCTAAAAATTATCTGTGGTCTGTCTTTTCATGCCTACCTACTCCTTCCCCTAACCCCTGACAGCCACTGATATTTATACTGATCTTTTCCCATAGTTTTGCCTTTTCTAAAAAGTCATATAGTTGAAATGATACAGTATGTAGCCTTTTCACATTGGCTTCTTTCATTTAGTAATAAGCATTTAAAGATCCCTCCGTGTCTTTTTGTGACTTGATAGTGCAAGTCTCCCCCTCTCTCTCTGTTTTGTGCTGAAAATATTCCATTGTCTGGATGTTCCACCTACTGAAGAACATCTTAGTTGCTTTAAACCTTTGACAGTGATGAATAAAGCCACTGTAAGCACTCCTGGGTGGGTATTTGTGTTGACCCAAGTTTTTAACTCCTTTGGGGAAATACCAAGGAGCACAAATGGTGGACTGTATGATAAGAACATACAGAAATATTCTTGTTTTGTAAGAAACTACCAAACTGCCTTCTAAAGTGACTGGACCATTAAATTTCCGCCAGTAATGAGTGAGAGTTCCTGCTGTCCCAAATCCTAGCCAGCATTTGGTGGTGTTAGTGTTTGGGATTTTGGACATTTAATACAAGTGCAGTGGTACCTCATTGTTTTAATTTGCATTTCCCTGATAACATATTATGTGGGGCATCTTTTCATATGCTTACTTGCCATCTTGTGTATTTGGGGGGGGGCGGGTGAAGAGTCTGTTAAGGACTTTGGTTCACTTTTAGTTGGGTTGGGTTTTTTTCCTTATCATTTAGAGTTTTGCATGTTTTGGATAGCAGGCTTTTATCAGATATGTGTTATGAACATACCTTATCCCAAGTCTATGGCTTTTCTTTTTATTCTCTTGAACTTTTGAAATTTTTAATAGTGACAATGTGGAAGTTTGGGAATGGCATTTGTGTGGTGATGCTGCTGTGCACAGTTCAGAGTCAATATTCAGAAACTCTGGCCTTTTATATCAAGGAACCATCATTTTCCATTACTTCTTATAAAGGAAAAAGGATGCTAGCAGATCCAAGGAGCCTTTTCCATGGTAATCCCATGGTAACCATGACCTGGAGGGATGCTGGCTCCTCTGACAATCTATCACTCATCCTGGGTCACAACCTGGTAAGGATAATATGAGTGAATAGTCGCATTGGTATTTGAACAAGTATCTCAAGACTAAAGTTAAAACAAATTCACTCCTGGAATTTCTTCCTTAGAAAAGAGAAGAGAAAAACATAGAACTTTTAGTATGTGCTTAACAAAATTGAATGAAAGCATGTCATAAGTAATTGAAGGTTAAGTTCTTTTTACTCCAAGGAAAGTGACGCTGTTACTAGGGTTCTAAATGTGGACAGAGTTCTGTTTAATTTGAGGATGTCTGTGGCATTGCTTTTGCTCAGGCAGGTGACCCCCATTCAAATCCTCCTCTCAGAAGTTCCAGCTCAAGTTGCTTCTCCTGCAAAGTCTTTGCAAACTAATCCAACCCATGACAACTGCTCCACTTTCCAGAACCCATGTGTTCTTCTTATCATCCCTTTCACCTTGGCTGGTCTGCTACTTACTCATTGTGATAATTTGAATGTACCTCCACCCCACCCACAAAATTTATGTGTTGAAATTTAGTTGACATTGCAATGATGTTAAGAGAGTGGAAAATCCTGCTGACGTTTGTAAGTTGATAGTATTTGGAGATGGGGCCTTAGGAGGTAACTAGGGTTAGATGAGGTCATGAGAGTGGATCCCTATGATGAGATTAGTGGCTTTATAAGAGGAGAGAGACCTGACATGGCACTTGCTCTGTCTCTAGCCACGTGACACCCTGCACTATGTTGTGATACAGCGTGAAAGCCCTCACCAAGTACAGTCCCTCAACTTTAGACTTCCTAGCCTCCCAGAACTGTAAGAAGCAAATTTCTTTTCTTTATAAATTACCCAGGCTGTGGCATTATGTTACAATATGGAAAATAGACTAAATTATTCACTACTAAATTATTTTAAATAGCGTATATTTTTGCTTCCTTTCCCCTTAAAGCAGGATTGGCTGTGATTGAGATGCCCCAACCTTGACTCCCTGGAGCCCCTGCCTGCTTCTGCCTGCACACATCTATCTACACAGGACAAGTTCGAGGGCAAAGGCCATGACTAAGCCCCTTAGCTATCCCGTGTCCTGCATCCCTCCTTGTGGTCCAGCACATATATCAAGACCCAGTGGAGCTCCTTCATTAATGCTTCCTTGATGAAGTGGATTAAGTTATCTGAGATCAGGAGACTTGAGCGACAATATCTCCTGACTTGGCCTGTTACCTCAGATAAGACTCTTTATTTCCTGTGACTTGGTCTATATGCCCAGACACAATTTACTTTCCATTTGCTTATTTGGTCAAGCAAATGGAAAAAAATTAACTAGCAGGGTTGTTTTTGTTTTTAATTTCCAAATAACATTTGATAGACCTGAAATATTTTCCATCATGTCAGTACTCAGGGAGGAGAGGGTGTCCAGTAAGCCACTTCCCTATGGCATTTCCTTCTTATACTGTAAACCCACATGTGGGACGAAAGTGGTAGATGCTGCCGGGTGTGGTGGCACACGCCTGTCATCCCAGCACTTTTGGAGGCTGAGATAGGAGAATCACGAGTTCAAAGTCAGCCTCAGCTATGGTGAGGTGCTAAGCAACTCAGTGAGACCCTGTCTCTAAATAACACACAAAATAGGGCTGGGAATGTGGCTCAGTGGTGGAGTACCCCTGAGTTCAATCCCTGGTACCAAAAAAAAAAAAAAAAAGTGGTGGATGCTGCTCATTTTGTTAGGCACAGAGGGTATCGTGTAGGGAAAAGAGTCCATCAGACTATGTCCTGGCACATCATGGCTTTCCTAGAGTTTTGATCACCATGAATGTATTGCAAGGTATAATTTGGTTGCCATGGTGGCCTGAGGGCCAACATCCTTACCCTCCATCCAAGGCCATGGGGCATATGGTCTGTTCTCCACATGTCAGGGCAGGGCCCACTCACCTTAGCTCCCTTCTTCAAGCTGTATTCCTTGGACTTTGAATCAGAGGCCACAAACTGCATATGAGGATCAATTACACAGCAAAACACATCAACCAACATTGAAAATTGCTTCTGAAGGCCAAGAGGAAGAAAAACAAGCTGTATAGCATTACTCCAAAGGCTTGGGAACATTTTTTAAAAGATAATGGAAAACTTAGGGAACATTCAGAGCACTTTTTCTCTCTTAGCGCCACACAATGTTAGCATTATTCGTTCTTAGGAATATTTCCTTAGAATAATATCTTAAGACCCCATGAAATACATGTCAAAGACACTCCTCAATGCGTTCTGTGCTTACATTTTCCTTGCCACTCAACCCATTGCTTTTTCATTTCCTCTCCTTGCCAGTCACTGCCAAGCCCACTTATCATGCCAGGCTTTGCTCTCTCCACCCTCACTGTACCGGCCTGGCCATAGGTGCAATCTCTCTCTTTATTGTATTTTGTAGAGCGGTGACAATAAATGGGAAAGCAGTGTCTGAGATTAGGGTCTCTGATGGCCCCATGGCCGTGGCATGCTTGATGCCTGTGAAAGCTACTGTGCAAAGGTGAAGGATGCCTTCTGCTGTGGCAATGCCCTTCATGAGGAGACTCTGCATTAGAGTTGTATCAGCCTTGGCCTTGATCTCAGGCACACAGCTTCTGGGAACGGAGGAACTTTCTTGCCAGACAACCACAATGTTTCACCAGTTCGGGCTACTCCTGAACCTGCCCACCTAACAGTAACTTTAAACAATGGACTTTTTTGAGAGCTACACAAATCTCCTAACATTGCACATTGCAACTGTAGACTGTAACTATGGAATAAACTGCATAATGTTGCTAATTCTGTAACTTTCGTGAATACGAAGAATAATGCTTGCATAGTCTTTCATCTGATAATGAGACATATATAAATAGAGATTGCTGGCATAATTCTTTGGGCCTGTTATCCATCAGAGAGCAGCACTCCACCTGACCCCAGTTGTTATCTTCAAAATCTGTGTCCATGAGTCTTTATTTCTCTTATTCCCCTTTGTCCCTTGCCAGAATCTGCTAGATGGCCACACTGGTCTCAGCAATATTTCTCATTAGCAAGCTTTCTTTTACACTTATCAAGACAAGCACATGTGTATCCACCTCATTCACATCCACCCTTTCCAGTCTCGCCTGTCATCCCCACAAGCCACAGGGAGCGCACACACATGCATACGGGCGCGCACTTGGCATTCTTCCCTTGGCTCCCCACTCCCTCCTCCTTGAAACAGTGTCTTCTCTTAGCTTTCACTCTTCCGATTTTCTTTGTACCGCCCTGGCCTGAGGCAGTGTGATCTGGGATCAGGACACTGAACACAGGAATGTATAGATGGCCTCATATGCTCTTCTGGAAGTTTACTGCTTCCTATCAAGGATGTAAAGATTTTCCTTCCTCTTGAACTTGTGCCTGCACTTACCAATGGAGTAAGGTAGAAGTAATGTTATGGGACTTTGGAGGCTAGGTCATAAAAAGGATACAATTTCTACCTGATTGTTTCATTCTCTCTATCCTTCCTTTCTTCTTCCTTCTCCCTCTCCTCCACCCCCACCCTTTCTCACCCTTGGAATCCATCCACCATATTGGAAGAAAGCCCAGTCCACATACAGAGGCCACATGGAGAGACTCCAGCTGATGGCCCTAACTAAAATGACAACCAACAGCCAGCATTTATCATCAGACATATGTGTCAACAAATATTCAGATGATTCTAGTGCCCAGCTTCCCAGTTTTCCAGCTGAGGCTCCAGACATCATGGAGCAGAGGCAAGCTATACCTACTATGCCCTGTCCAAATTCCTGACACACAGAATCTGTGAGCATAATAAGTAGTTATTTTATGGGGCTGCGTTCTGGCGAAATTGGTTATACAGCCACATGTTGCCTTTTCTTTTTCTCTGCTTGTCATCTAAACACAGGAATACCTTAGGTAGAGCTGCCAAATAAATTACAATGATACTGAATAAAATTTGAATTTCAGATAAACAGCAAATTATTTTAAGCATATGCATGCCTCAAACAACAAATATTTTTAAGCATATGCGTGGAATATATTTTTTCAAAGTTTTAATTGCTTATCTGAGATTCAAGTTCAACTTAGTATCTTCTATTTTTATTTGCTAATTCTAGAAACCCTAACCTCCAGTCTCCACCTAGACATCTCCTCCATCTATACTCACTCCTTAAGTGAGTGTACCCAGTTCAATCTATATTCTGACAGCTCTCAATTTATATCTGTCATTCCGAACCCTGCGCTAACCTCTGCACTGAAATATCTAACTACCTGCTTGACAATTTGGCTTTTATAGCTAATAGTCATCTCAAACTTAAAGAGAATTGTTGATTTGCAACACCCACTTGATCTGAAGCTCCTCAAACTTTCACATCTCACTGAAGGACATCAACACTTCTGCAGTTGCTCAAGCCCCTTGTCTGAGAGTTATCCTCCATTCCTCTCATGGACTCATCCAATTGGTAAGCACATCCTGTTGGCTCAACTGCCCAAATGTATTTCCAACCCCTCCATCCCTGTCTGTCCATTACAAACCCCTGGATCAAGTCATACCTTTCTTTCACCTGAGTAACTGCTCAGGCCCCAAGAAGCTTCTCTGTTTCCCTCTTGCTTCCCTATAACTCCCTTCCCTGTAACTTCCCTCTAACTTCCTATACTTCTGCACACCATGGCCAGAATGACCTGTGGTGTGTGGGGGCGTTGAGGTGCTGGGGATGGAATCTGGGGCCTCATTCATGCTCACCGCACACTCCCCCACTGAGCGGTGTTCCCCGTCCCCAGCTCACGTGGCAGCCAAAATGATCTTTATAAAGACAGATCAGGTAACTTGCCTGCAAGAAACTCTCCAATTGTTCTTTATGGCAGTAAAAATAAAATGCAAGTACCCTTCTGTGGCCTTCAAGACCCTTCACGAGCTGTTTCAAGTTTGCTGAACTTTCTGTTCCTCACACATGCCAAACTTCTGCTCTTGGGACTGTGGAATGTTCTGCCTGAAAAACTGCACATGGCTGGCTCGCCCTGTCATTTCCTACTCAAATCTCACATCATTTCCCCAATTAGGCCTTGTTTTCCCCCCACCAAAGACCATCAGCCTGAAGGTTTC
>PVHX01013467.1:0-54587 GCA_004024805.1 Geosciurus inauris | reverse complement strand
TGGGATCAACTTACTTGACTTCTCTGAATCTTGGTTTTCTCATCTGGAAAATGGGGGCAAGTCTAGGACTGACATGAGAATAAAAAGGGAAAATTAAATCTATAACTGACTTCATTAATGTGGTAGCTTTAAAGACAGACCGAAATGCCTGGCTCAGTTAACTCAAACCTTTTTTCCTTTCTTTTCTTCTGTCCTTTTTACCATTTTCAATCCTGTTTTTCACAGAGTTCTATGGGAGTCTCCCTGCAGGAGGTCCCCCGCCCCCAGAAGTTCCTGGAGAGAGGGACCTCAACTCAGGACAAGTGGGGTTCTTGACATATGTCACAGAAATGAATTTAACCCATTTTATCCCATCAGTCCAGATGTGGGACACCTATAAAAATTTAAATTGAGCAACAAATATACCCCTAATGGTAACATTCCAGAGAGAATGTGGGCCACCTCAAGAGGGTGAGGTATTTTGGGGGCTCTCGGGTTCTTTTAAAGGAACTTGGTGGAAAGTAGGTCGAAGAAGGTATGTGGAGATGAGCTCAGTCAGGAGCTTGCAAGGCGGGTTAGGTCTGGCCATTCCCAGGATCCTTAGACTGATGTGGTTCTCATGAACTGATCAACACATAGCATTGGAAAATACCCTGCATTATAGCTTCTTTAAAATAGCATCTCTCCCTTTGCTTAATCTGTTCATTGCATGGACTAATTACCAGTGTACAAGGTAATTTTCATAAGTGAATTTACAGTAATTCTAAGATTTGCAGATTTCCCAGAAATTTGGGAATGATAAGCCCAGGAGGCAGAGCTGGCTTGGGGAGTGAAGTATGAAAAAATTTAGCACAAGGCTTTGTGTTTAAAGTTGTAGGATTTTTTTCGTTTGTTTTTCCTTTTCTCTCCTTTCTACCTATCTTTTATATTTCTTGTTCTCCATAGCACTTCTCATGTAGGCTGTTATCAAATTTGCACAGCTACCCCAAGGTAGAAATTACTCTTTTTTTTTTTTTTTTTTTTGGTACTGGGGATTGAACTCAGGGGCACTCGACCACTGAGCCACATCCCAGCCCTATTTTG
Organism: Geosciurus inauris; assembly: GCA_004024805.1. Lineage (NCBI taxonomy): Eukaryota > Metazoa > Chordata > Mammalia > Rodentia > Sciuridae > Geosciurus > Geosciurus inauris. Next base: position 53,525 of record PVHX01013467.1, on the reverse strand, counting down.
TGTTTTATGTAGAGACAGGGTCTCACTGAGTTGCTTAGCGCCTCGCCGTTGCTGAGGCTGGCTTTGAACTCCTGCTCCTCCTGCCTCAGCCTCCCAAAGTGCTGGGATTACAAGTGGAAATTACTCTTTTCTGCATTTTTATACACCCAAAGAAACTGAGACCCCGAGGTGTCACCTGACTGGTAAATGGTTGAATTCAATTTTAAACTTGGATCTGACTGACTATAAAACTTATACTTTTTCTAAAAAATTTATTTTTAGCAGCAGATGGACCCATACCTTTATTTTATTTATTTATTTTTATGTGGTGCTGAGGATCAACCCGGTGCCTCACACGGGCTAGGCAAGCTCTCTACCACTGTTTATGGCTGTACTTGACCAACTACATCCAAATTTCTTGGTGGAATTGCAAAAATGCAGATTTTTGTGCCCCACTGAGTGTGACAAAAGAGAAATAATGCCTTCATTCCCTAAGTCACATTATCATTGAAACTCTTACTACAATAGCTTAGCCTCATGACAAAACAAAACAAACAAACAAAAAACCCCTCAGGGAATCCAAATCTGCAGAAACAAGGTCAGAAATCTGCATTAAAAAAACAAAAACAAAAAAAAAACTGATGACTTAATGTAATCAGAATCTGAGATCCACTTTCTTAGGCATTAGCCTATTCCATTTAGTTTCTTATCCTGTGTCCCTGAGACAGTTCATCCCTTTTATCTGATTGTCCATGAGGTTCACATCCTAGAACAGGCAGTCACAGTCACTCTACAGGGATGGTCTGATGACCCATAACTTCACTAAATCCCACCTGGAGACACTAGGAGGTGCCTTGGAACTCATCTCAGGACATCCTCACTGATACAGGAACTCAACACAGAGGATGCTCATTTCAGTGGTAAAAACTCCACAAGGCCATGAGAAAGAGGAGTGGTTTCAGATTGTCTTTTCCAAAATGCAACTTCTACAGACAATCAGATCAAAGGATTTAACAATTTCAGAGGCGTCATGAGATCTGAAACCTAAGGTGAAGCAGTAGGCTTAGCTGAACAGATCTCTAATACCACAGGCATGACAGTAATTAATCAAGAATCACTTTAGAGGTTACATATATTTGACATAACAGGGAAGCCAGGTTCCCAATCCCAGGACATTAAAACTCTCCAGGCAATGAGATTTCAGGAAAGAGCAATAGTATTTAAAACAGTTAATAAAGATACCCAATCAACAAAAGGACACTTTCCAGACAATTATTTGGCTATTCGAGGTTCTTTGCACTTGAGAGTCTTGCAAAATCAGGTCTCCCATTCAAAAATATTCTCCTCTTGATAGTTTTTTTTCCAATCCTGCTTGAATATTAAGTTTTCTTTTGGTTAATATTGAATCCTTACTGATTTAACTTGGCAATGTTCCTCAACAGAGATTAGACCTGCCCCGTGTGGTTGTTGCAAAGATTAAATAAGATAATAGGGAGATTCATGCCATAAATATTCATGATGAGGGTTCAGAAAGCATGTAGTACATTGCTCAGACAGTGAGGTTGCATAGTCAATATAAATCCCTCTCCTTTCCTTCCAGTTTCTGGGATATAACTTCTAAATCAATGGCAGCCCACAAATATTTGGTTTTATTGTATGTAATGGCCTATTATATTTTTTTAAAAGATTAGATTCTGACATAAAAATTCAGATGAAAATTCAGATTCCTGCTTTCTTCTAAGAGGAAAAAATCTGCAGAACCAGACCACGTTGGCCCTCTCCGGGCCAGTGTTTGAGAACCGAGTCCCTAATATTCTCTTTCACCAGATTTTTCCTCCTGGGTTGGATTTCCTGGGCTTTCATGCATCTTATCGGTCGGCAGGAATGAGTACGGAAAGAGCCTGTTGAAAGTTCCAGTGTCACCAGGAATTGCAAGTGGAGAAAAGTGTCTTTGAGTTTTGGCCAGGTAGTAGGTGCAGGCAATGATAAAAGACATGCTAATGGTACTGGATGATTTCCAGAGAACATAATACATCTTCATTACGGCTTCCCTAGTTCATCAGAGAAGTGCTTTCAGAGTCATTGTGCTTTATTCATGGACCAGATGAAGTCCTACCATGTTTAGAGCACAATATTCCATCCTAGGGAACACAAAATTAGCAAAAAAGAGTACTCATGTACACACTCATGTCATCTTTTACGTCTTAGCATTCATTCATGTCTCTTCCTCCCCAAAGTCTTCCTTAATTCCTCCGGCGAGGCTAGATTCCCTGGTATACACTGAGTTCGGTGAGCTCAATATCCTTCTCTGTCCCTCGCCTCTGACTCCTTATGAGGATCTGTTTATTATGTCCCCCATTTCTAGCACAGGACCTGATGTCCAGTGAGCCATTAATAATAAGCTAGAAGAAAGAGTCAGTGACTGATGGCGTTCATGGATAAATAAATGAATAACACAAGGTTTGATGCTTATACAACTAATTGCCATAGAACCAAGAAGTGCGGCAAAGGTATTAAATGGTCAGTGGCGGTAGGGTGCCATTTGTCAAACATTTTAAATATCACCCTTGAAACGGGGAGTTAGGTGTCCAGTCTGTTAATAGCTATAATTGATCAATAGCGATAATGATCACAAGGAGCTAATTAAAGCAGTTTTTGGTAAAGGGGTAATTCTCTCCCTGCAAGGAATTGTGGTATGAAGTTCCTTATAAATTAACCTCCTAGAACACAGTAGGTACTCACTCCATGGTACAATTATGAGTGAGATTGACAATATCATTTCAGTTGTCTTTGCTGTTTTATTCTCAGCACAGAATTTGCTACATAGTGCTGTTCAATATCTATTGAGTAAATCAATTATTAAATTAATGATGAATTAATAATATTAGCTCAAAGAAAAAATTCATCCAGTCTTCCTAAGAACTGTGTGAATGGGCCATAAAGCCCTGTGTACGCTCCAGGACACTTAGGGTCAATGACGGAAAGGTCAGCGTTCATCCTAGTGGAGGGGCCTCTCCAGGATCCTGGGAGTCTTAGGAGTCTCAGCTTCTTATCTTGTCTTTTGAAGGTCATGACCAAGTCAACCTTGCCACAAAGGGCACCTTATCACTGTCAGCCCAGGAGGCTGAGGGCCCCAGATAAGCCCTGCCAGAGAGTGGAACAGGCCCAGATGGGGCTCCTGATTGTGGCAGGGATCTGGGGAGCTGGGCTGGTGTTTCAAGCTTCTCCAGGGCAGAATCTTCTTGTATTTTACAGGAAAGCTGCAGAACTGTGGGTTGGGGTGGGGGATGGGTTTTACAAAAGAGAAAAAAAGAGAATAGAGAATAATGGAAACACAGAGAAAGAGAGACAGAGAGAGAGAGGCTCAGATGTACAGGAAGCTGCTCAGTGGGAAGGTGAGGTCAGCAAAACAAGAGAAATGTGAGAGACCCAGAGTCAGATAGGAAGAGCCAGGGCAGAGACTCATAGGGATACACAAGGAACAGACCAGGAGAAAGCCGGTGACGGGAGAGAGATCGAGAGAGGCAGAGACAGCGATGCAGACAGATGACACAAAATCCAGAAAGACAGATATGAGAGAGAGGACACGCATGAGAGAAGCTAGGAGACACGGAGAGACCAAAAGAAAACACTGAGAGAGACAGAAATAGAACATTAAAACCGATAAATACACAAAACAAGAAATATGCTGAGTGACAGGCCAAGAGGTGACAGAGAAACAGGGAACCCTGCAGGTCAACTTCCTCTAGAGTAAGTTGCCCAATCCTGTTAGGTCAGTTGAATAAAAGCCTCCAGGCCCCTGATTTTCCTCTTAGTCTTTTTCCATTCATGGACCCCCTCCCTGATGCTTGGTTATGAATCCCCATGTGCCCATGCTGCATGGAAGTTGAGCCCAATCTCCCCCACTCACTGCAAAATCCTAATGCCATGGTCCTTTTACACCTATCACCATGTCCTGAAGGAAGTCTTTCTCACCATGTCTTAACAAATGTGATGAAATCTTTTTTTTTCTCTCTAAAAGAAAAAGTCCTGAAAGTCTAAAGTCTGAAGAGCTCTCTGGGTGACTGTCATGGGCAGCCCTGAGAACCAATGCAAGGTTGGGGGTCACTAGGAAAATGGTATCAGTCATTTGACAGAATAAAATAAAGGTTCTTGGGTCCTTCCAAGGCTATGAATCAGATGGGTGGGGATGGAGCGCAGGCAACTCTATTTTTACAAAAGCTCTTCTTGAGAGGGTGAAGCACAATTCAGCTTGAGAACCACTGTCCCAAGCTGCCCACTTTTGGGAAGCCACACACACATACATGAATCAGAACATACTTGATGACGGTATGCCTATCTTCTTGGGCTGGCCTTTACAGAATTTTCCTAGCCCAACCTTTTTTTTATTTGTGGAAACACAAGGCTCATAACTAACCACTCTATGACATGAATATTCTACTATTATTATGTGACTTTGCAAATGAGGAAGCTGAGGCTCAGAGAGATGTAATTTTGCCCAGGGTCACAGAACAGGGAAAGGGCAGAGCCAGGCCCTTATCATCTTACATTTTAAATTAATCTTTAACAACAGCCCATGTGACAACTTCCCTCTATGGGTGAGGACTCCCAAAGTTTAGAGATTAGATGCCTGACCAAGTTCATAGATGGAACCATTGTCATACTTTACTACAAATTATTCTGAAAGCATCACATTCATGAAAGACAGCAAAATTGTGTATGTAGAAAATACTAATGACTTCACCAAAAAAAAAAAAATCTGCTAATAAATGAATTTAGTATGGGCATGGACTAAAATAATATTGTAAAATAAAATAAACTATATTTCTATTAGCACAAAAAAAATAGAAAAAAGTAAAACTAGAAAAATGATAGAGTTCACCAAAGCATCAGCAAACAATAATTAGGAATAAATTTAATTTAAAATGTGCAATGTCCATACATTGAAAACTCAAGGAGAATGCTTAGAAAAATTAAAGATACAGGAATAAATGGAATGACATACCATGTTCATGAATCAGAAGACTCAATATTAAAACACCCATTCTTCCCAAATTGGATGCAACACAAATCAAAATCTCAAACTGAAGAAATGGGCAAGCTTACTTTAAAATTTCACAAAAAAGCAAAAGGTTTGCTAGGGCAGCTATACAGAATATTTACATACTTTGGCTTAAACTACAAAATTTATTGTTTCACAGTTCTGGAGGCTGCAAGTCCACAAAAGAGGTGTTGGCAGGATTATTTCCAACTGAGGACTGTGAGGAATAATCTGTGCCTTACCTCTCCCCTAGCTCCAGGCAGATTGCTGGCAATTCCTGGTGATCCCTGCTTTGTCAAAGCATCACCCCAACCTCTTCCTCCAGGTTCACATGGTGCTCTCTCTCCATAGGCATGCCTGCATCCTAACTCCCCCCTTTTAAGAGGATGTTCATCATACTGGATTAGGGTCCCATATAAGGACCTTACTTGATAATCTTAGTCAAGATCTTCTCTTCAAATAATGTCACATTTAGAGTGCTGGGAGTTAGGACTTTAGCACATGAATCTCAGAAAGATGCACAACAACCTAGGAAAGCCAAAACAGCCTTGAAAAAAAACTTACCTCATCTGACTATTATAAAATTGCAGTAATCAAGATAGTACACTAGATTTGTATAAAGAGAGATAAATTGTATCAGTGGAACACAATAGACTCTGGGAGTAAAACCACAGGTTATAGTCAATTGATTTTGACCAAAACACCAAAGAAAATCAATGGCAAAGGAGAATTTTCAATGAATTGTGTGAGAATAGTTAGATAAGTATACTTCAAAAAGCACATCTGAACTCCTGTATCACATGGTACAAAAAAGCTGATTCAAGAGTCTTAGACCCAAACAAAATAATTAAATTTATAAAGCTCCAAGAAGAAAACATGAAATATCTAATAATAAGCAAACATTTCTTCAGACCAGAAAGCCCTAACCATAATATTTTAATTCATAAACTGAATATTATTAAAATTTAAAGCTTTCACTAATTCATTCAAAAGACACCATTAAGAAAATTAATAGAGGAGCCATAAATTCGGAACAAATAGTTACAATACATTTATCTGAAAAAGCACTTTTTATTTTGGAATATAAAAGAAAGTCCTAAAACTCAATAATAAAACTTTAAAAAATCCAATTAAAATGGTAAAAAATCTTGAACAGACACTTCACAAAGTAAGACATACAAATAATGGATTAGAACATGAAAATGAATCCAATGTCATAGTCATTAGGGAAATTTGAATTAAAATCACATTGAGAAAATACCATATACCCATCTAAATAATTTATTAAAAACTTGAAATCATCAGAGCTGGGTTCAGTAGTGTACACCTGTAATCCCAGGACTTTGGGAGGCTGAGACAGAAGAATCACAAGTCCAAAGCCAGGACAAGCAATAGCAAGTTGCTAAGCAACTCAGTGAGACCCTGTCTCTAAATAAAATACAAAACAGGACTGGGGACATGGCTCAGTGGTCGAGTGCCCCTGAGTTCAATCCCCAGTACCAAAAAAAAAAAAAAAATGGAAACCATCAAATGTTGGTTTAGATAACCAAGTGTCAAACATTCAAACATATAAAGTATGCAATCATGTTGAGAAAAGATCTAGAAATGTCTTATAAAATCAACCATAATCTACCCTATTACTCAAAAGACTCATTCCTAAGAATTTATACAGGAGAAATGAAAGCATTTGCTCACACAAATACTTGTGCATGCTTTATAATAATCAAAACTTGAAACAACATGTGTGTCTATCAACAGAAGAATGGACAAATAAACTGTGGTATGTCCATACAATGGAACACTACACTGCAATTAAAAAGAGACATGCAACAACTTGAGCACCTATTATATGCCTAGTCTCACTGACATAATGATAAGCAAAAGAAGACAGGCACAATGCACACAGTGTGATCCTGTTTCACATGAAGTTCAAAAACAGGCAAAATGAATCAACAGTGGTGGAAATCAGAAGAATTGATCACCTCTGGCATGCCAGCTGGGAAAAAGCAGGCAGGGGCCTCTTGGGTGCTGCTATATCTTCATCTAGGAGGTTACTGCCTGTTGAAGACTTGCACACTCTATGTTATCCTTCAATTAAAATAATAGCAAAGATCATTGCAAATCTAGCTCACATCATTAAAAATAAAATGTCAATATTTCAGTATGATGTAAAATACATACCAAAATACCAGGATGTTTTCTTGGTCTTTATTTGAACCTTTGTCCATGAAAGTGACCATCTACCAGGTGGCAGACAACAGCACCTGCGTCTTGGTCAGGAAACATGAAGGGCTTTGGAACCCAACAGGTTCACTTAAGGTAACAACAGTTTCCCAAAGGAAAAGACCCGCCACTCTCATTAAAAGAACGAGGATGTTCCTGGAGACTTCTTGGTGAGAGAACTCGATATATATGTAAATGTGTCAGGAGAAAATGAATATAAAGTTGGAGTAATAAAGATGCTCGCCATAAAGATGGCAAAACAGCAGAACAGAAGCTGCTATTCAAAAGCAGAATTCTACAAATGCCAGAGAAACAATAAAGGGATCATTGATCATAGAAGAAATGACATTGAGTCCTGATGATGCCAAGATGGAAACTACAGCCTACCTTATCAGGGGCACAGTAATCAGTTGAGTGTCAGGCAGGTAATACTGTAAGGTGTGGTCTCAGATTCGTCATTTAAGAAGGAGGGTGACTGTCAGAGGCAGAGAGTTCATAAGACAGAAAACCAGAGAGAAGATCAGACATTTCTTTGTCTCTGGTGCCAGGGATCGAACCCTGGACCTTGCTGATGCTAGGAAAGTGCTCTTCCACTGAGTTGCATTCCCACTTTGGGACATTCCTTTCTTTAATTGAAGTTTGCCTTTGTTGATGCATGTATTTATTTAATTGATAGTTATTGAGCACCTATTATATGCCTAGTATAGACCTTTAAGAGGATTTATCTGAGCAGTCATGGAGTTAGATTGCCTGGTCTCATATGCTGGCCCTACAGCTTACTAGTTTGTAACTCTGGGCAGACGGCTTAAAATCTGTCTCCATTTTTTTCTCTTTGTAAATGAGGAATAATAAGTTTAAGCATATTAAGTGATGCATAATGAGGTTCCTGGGAAAATTACATTATGAATTAATGTATGTAAAAAATGCTGAGAAAAATATCTTCTACACATAAATTATGGCTATTTTTGTTAGTGACTCTACCCTCATGAATTGCATACACCACACACACACAAAATGGGAAGGTAGTGGTCAACACAAAGTTTATGTGGACTGCTTCTGATATTCATTAGTTGCACATTTAGTACATGCCAAGCTCCATGGTAGGAACTGTCACTCATGTGTATCCTTGAGTGACAAAGAGGCTCGCGGAGAAACCAGAGGAAGGGTTAGTGCCTGCAATGCAGTATGGTAGAAGAGATGCCCTAATAACACAAGATGAGTGACAGGACCCTTTGCCTGGAAAAAGAGGATGGGAGAGAGAAGGAAAACCTGAACTGTTTCTTGAAAAACAATGGGCATTTCCTAGTGGGAAGAAGGGGCTTCAGGTAAAATTATGCAAGGTTTAAATTGATACTAGGGGGTTTCGATTCCACTGTGATAGTAAGAGATCCATAAAATTACTTCCCTGAAAAACAGGCTAAAATGATCTCAAACACACAAAAAAAATGTGAAATGAAAAAAAAGAATGTGAAGTCTCTAGAAAAGGCCCTCTGTGTAGACACCAAAAGGAAGAAACTTTTTTTCAAGAAATTCTACTAAAATTCAGAAAGCAAAGTCTTTCCTATCTTAACCTAGACCCTGTTTCCTCCCCTCCACTCTCCCAGCTTGGCAAGATGGAGACTCCACTCCAGGCAGGTAAAGAACATAGATTTCTCTCTCTCCCCAGCTCCCAGACAGAGGGTCATCTTTTTGGGAGGCGCAGGATATCAGTATTTCTCATCCTTCCTCCAAGGACTTGTTGCTGAAGCTAACTTCCAGGCAAGTACATCTCAGAGGCAGGTGTTCATTTCACCTGCTCAGTCTCATTGATGAGATAGAAAATGTCCCCTGAGATGGCACTGCTGAGAATATTTCCCTGGCTTGTGGACTGGGGCTGGGAGTTCCATGGTGGGAGAGGCAAGCTGTCAAAAACTGGGGCTGCTGCTCACTCTTCTAGAGCACTCAGCTCCTAAAATGGGAGTATCTCTTGAAAGGGAATATACCATTTATCTTCTATCAGTACCTTAAGCTGTGATGGAAGGGTCTTACCCAGGAGGAGAGTAAGCCATAGGCCAGAGGACTCCCAATCTCTTCCAAAGGAACCAATTCTATTTGCAGCAAATTGTGGGAGAAGGTCAAGGTTGAGGGCACATTCAAACACCATGCAGGTGGTGGGGAAGGGCAACTGGGAGGAAATGGGTAGATTCACTGTAGATATCAATCAAGCTGTAGGCCAGCCAGTTCGCCAGAAAGTGGGAAAAGACAACTGGTAGGATTTTGTCACTACAAAGCATAAACCCCAGGAAAGTAGGCCCTTAAAATTGCCCAGACTTAATTCAATCAGTCTGTGGGGCAATTCATATTGCAGGGCATTGTTGAAGACAAGAAAACAATTAATAGCATAGACTATTCCATGCAGTTAGGAAAAAACTATTGATGGAGAGACCTGCTAAAATCGTTGTCATCCCAGGTTGACACTCTGGCTGTGCTGCCTGAGGAACAGCATCAGAGGCTTCATATGGCATCCAGGAAGGGAAATAAATTTAATGAAAAATTATCCAGTCTGGCACTAAAGAAATAAACAATTAAATAACAATAACAAGCCCCAGAGAGGATAGCAATATACTAAGTTGTTGCATATATATTATCTCAAGTGTCTAGTTTCTAACAGAAAAAAAAAAGAGAGAGAGAAATTCAAAGAACAGAAAAAAATGACCCATATACTAAGAAAGGGGCGAGGAGCAGACAAACAGAAACTGGCTGTAAGAATAACTAGGTGTTGGAATGAACTCAAAGTAGCCATTATAATTATGTTCAAAGACTCAAGGAAATCATGATCAATGTTACTTCACATAAAGTATGTCAATAAAGAGATAAAGATTATAAAAAGAACCAAGTGGAAACCATGGAGTTGAGAAGCACATGAAATAACAAATTTACTAGAAGTAACAAATTTACTAAACCATGGAGTTGAGAAGCACATGAAATAACAAATTTACTAGAAGGCCTCAATGTAGATTTGAACTGAAAGAAGAAAGAATGAGTGAGTTGAAGTCTGATAGAGATTATGCAATCTGAAGAATAAAAGAATAAATACAAATTGACTGGGTTTCAGAGGAACATGGGATACTTATGGGCACCCATATACACACGATAGGAATCTTAGAAGGAAAGGAGAGGGGAGGAAAAAACATATTCAAAGAAATAATGGCTGAAACTCCTTAAAGGCATTGGAATGTACACACCTAAGAACCTCAACCAAGTCTAACCAGAATCTACAGGCTTATCAGAATAAAAGATTAGGAGAAAATCTTAAAAGTTGCAAGAGAAAAATAGCTCATCACTTACCAGGAGCTTTCAATAAGATTAACAGTTGATTTCTCTTATGAAACACTGGAAACCAAAAGATAGTAGAATAAAATATTCAAATTGCTTAAAGGGGGGAAAAAAACAAAACAAAAATGGTAGCCAAGACTTTTATATCTAGCAAAGTTATCTTTCAAGAATGAAGATGAAATAAAGATACATCCAGATAAACAAAAATAGGAATTTCTTGTGAGTAGACCCACCTGACAAGAAATACTAAAGGGAACCAGGTGTGGTGGAACATGCCTGTAATCCCAGAGGCTTGGGAGGCCGAGGCAGGAGGATCCCAAGTTCAAAGCCTCTTCAGCAACTTAATGAGGGCCTAAGCCATTTACTAAGACTGTCTCTCAAAATAATAAAATAAAAAGACCTGGGGATGGTCGGGTGTGGTGGCACACACTTGTAATCCCAGCACTTTGGGAGGCTAAGTCAGGAGATCACAAGTTCAAAGCCAGCTTCAGTGGCTTTGAGCCAGCCTCAGCAACAGCAAGGTGCTAAGCAACTTAGTGAGACCCTGTCTCTAAGTAAAACACACACACAAAAATAGGGCTGGGATGTGGCTCAGTGGTTGAGTACCCCTGAGTTCAATCCCCAGTACCAAAAAAAAAAGAGCTGGGGATGTAACTCAGTGGTAAAGCACCCCTGGGTTCTATCCCAAGTACCAAAAGAAAAAAAAAATAAAGACTAAAAGAAGATCTTCAGATTGAAAGTAATTGACTCCAGAGAGTAAATTGAATCCACATGAAAATAAAAGAGAATAAACAAAGGTAATTAGTAATTTTTTATTTCCTCTCCTACATTCTGAGTTTTAAAAACACTGTATAAATCAATAGAATTGTATAAATAGTTCTATATGCATAGAATGCATTGTTGAGCCTATAAGATACAGAAATGAAATATCTTTGCCTATGTCAGCACAAAGGAGGGGGTTGAGAGCAACTGGAATCTGCATGAATACATGAAGACAACAAGAAATAATGAGGTTAATTCAACAAAAGCTATACGTACATATTATCTCTCCTTTTCTCAACTTCTTTAAAAGACATAAAATTGCATAAAGTAAACTTGTATGCATTGTTGCATTTGTAACATTAATAGATGAAATGTGGATGGCATTGGTGCCACAAAAAGAAAAAGGGGAAAAAGCTAAATAGGAGTAATGTTTCTTGATCTTGCAGGAATGTTTATTATAAGTCTGAAGTTGATTATGATAATTTAAAATGAACACAACCAGTAAGAAAATAACTCAAAACTTTGGAAGACTTGAGCAGCAATGTAACCAAACTAGAGCTCCTGACACTCTAGACACTCCACACCAACACAACAGAGCACACATTTTTCTCAAGGGCACATGGAACACTCTCTGGGATAGACCATATGTTATGCCATAATTTAAACCTCAAAAAACTTAAAATTTAATATAAAGTATGTATCCAACCACAACAGAATAAAATCAGGAATTAATAAAAGAAATTTAGGTAATTTATAAATGTAATAAAATTGAACAACCAATTCCTAAGTAAATAATGGGCCAAAGAATGCACCAAAAGGAAAAATGGAAAATACTTTTAATAAATGAAAATGGAGATATGAAATACCAAAACGTATGGGATGCTGCTAAAGCTGTACTTTGAGGGAAACTTATAGCTGCAAAAACACCTATATTAAAAAAGAAGAAGGTCTCATCAATAAACTTCCACCTTAAGAAAATGGAAAAAAAGGGACAAACTAAGTCAAAGACAAGCAGCAGAAAAAATAATAAAGTGAATGTTAATGACATGAAAAATAGGAAAACAATAGAGAAAATTGCTAAAATGAAAAGCTAATCTTTGTAAAGATCAAAAAAAGAGAGCTCTTTAGTTAAAGTTGCAGGATGCAAGACAAATACAGAAATGAGATGTATTTCCATGTACTTCCAACAAACAATCTGAAAATAAAATTAAGAAAATTCCATTTGCAATAGCAACAAAAATAATCAAATACAGAAAAATAAATTTAACCAAAGATAAAACTTACACTCTGGAAATTATTGAAAGGAATTAAAGAAGGTGTGAACAGGTGGGAAAACATCTCATGTTCTTTAGCTGGATGACTCAGTATTGCTAAGATAGCAATCCTCTGCACATTTTCTGCATATTTAATACAATCCCTATCACAACCTCAAGCGGCTTCTCTATAAAAACTGGCAAATTGATTCTAAACTTCACATAGAATTTCAAGCAACCCACAATAGCCAAAACAATTTAGAAAAAGAAAAGCAAAACTGGAGAATATATTCTTCCTGATTTCAAACTTTACCACAAAATGATAGTAATTAAGGCAATGTGGTCCTGACATAAGGATATAGATATAGATCAATGGAATGGAATCAAGAGTCCAGAAATAAACCATTGTGTCTATGGCCAACTTATTTTCAAGATGTGTGCCAAGACAATTCAATGAGAAAAATAAGTCTTTTCCATAAATAGAGTTTTGATAACTGGCTAGCCATATGCAAAATAATGAAGTGTGAGTTACCTCACATCACACCTAAGCTCAAAATTAAAACCTAAGTGTAAGAGCTAAAACTATAAAATTCTTAGAAGAAAACATACTAGTATCCAGAATATATAAAGAATCAAAAAAATTAACCAAAAAATAGCACAATTAATAAATGGGAAAATGAACTAAGCAGATAGTTCTCAAAAGGAGAAGAAATACAAATGCCAACAAGTGTATGAAAAAATACTCAACATCTTTAGCAATTAGGAAAACACAAATCAAAACTACACTGAGGGGGCTGGAGTTGTGGCTCAGTGGCAGAGCGCTTGCCTCACACACGTGAGGCACTGGGTTCCATCCTCAACACCATATACAAAATACATAAATAAATAAAATGAAGGCTTAAAAAATCTTATTAAAAAAAAAAAACTACACTGAGATTTTAACTCACTCCAGTGAGAATGGCAGCCATCAAGAATACAAACAGCTGGACGTGGTGGTGACTGCTTATAATCCCAGCAGCTCGGGAGGCTGAGGCAGGAGGATCAGGAGTTCAAAGCCAGACTCAGCAATTGAGCGAGTCCCTGAGCAACTCAGTGAGACCCTGTCTCTAAATAAAACACAAAAAGGGCTGGGGATGTGGCTCAGTGGCTCAGCACCTCTGGGTTCAATCCCTGGTACCAAATGAAGAAGGAGGAGGAGGAGGAGGAGGAGGAAGAGGAGGAGGAGACAAACAATAAGAAGATGGAAAGGATATGGGGGAAAGGAACACTTTTTACACTGTTAGTGGGATTATAAATTAGTAAAACCAGTATGTAAATCAGAATGGAGGTTCCCCAAAAGGCTAGGAATGAACCACCATATGACCCAGCCATATCATTCCTGGGTATTTACCCTAAAGAATTAAAGTCAGTATCCTATAGTGATACATGCATCACCATGTTTATAGCAGCACAATTCGCAGCAGCCAAACTTTGAAGCCAGGCTAAGTGTCCATCAATGGATAAATTGATAACAAAAATGTGTATTATGGATACACAATAAAGAAAATTAAGTATATATACATAATGAAGTTTTATTGAGCCATAAAGATGGATAAAACATCATTTGCAGGAAAATGGATGGAACTTGAGAGCCTTACGTTAAGTAAAATAAACGAGACTCACAAAGTCAAGGATCGCGTTTTCTTTTATATGTGAAAGTGAGAGAGAAAAAAGGAAAAGAAAGATGTGTGCATGGTGGCAGGGGAATCTCGTGACAATTGAAGGAAGATCCTTAGAGAAAAAGGGATGGGGGGAAGGAGGAGGGAAAATACTGCCAAATAATATTGTTAAGTCATTTGCATGTAACCAACATGTGTAACTATAATGCACCAATAAACATATGAAAAAAGAAGAAAATATAATGGTAAGTCTTCATGACCCTAGGTTTGGCAATGGATTCTTAGATATGAAAAGCAAAACTAGATAAATTGAACTTCATCAAAATTTAAAAGCTTTTTGCTTCAAAGGGTACTAACAGGAAAGCAAAAATTAAAAAAAAAAAAATCCAACCATGGAAGGTAGGAAATGTTTACAAATCATAGATATGATAAAAGACTTTTATCTAAAGAATATAAAGGACTCTTGCAACTCAATGAGGAAAAATAATTCCATTGGAAATTGGGCAAAGGATTTGATTAGAGATCTCTTTTAAAAAGACAGATAAATGGCCAATAAACACATCAGGGAAACGCAAATCAAAACACAATGAGATACTACTTACACCTACTAGGATGGCTGGGATGAAGTCAGCCAGATAGACAAGGCTGACAAGAACCTGCAGGAATTGGCCCCACCTGCAGGTGTAAAATGCTCCCTTCGCTTTAGAAAAGGGTCTGGTCATTCTTCCAATGGTTAAACCAAGAGGTCCCGAGGACCAGCAACCTACCCTGCATAGATACCCAAGAGAGGAAAACAGATATCCACAAGGAAACTCATTATTCACAGAAGCCCAAAGTGAAATCAACCCAAAGGCTCATCAAGCAGTGAATGGATAAGCAAGATGTGTATCCGTACAAAGGAGAATGACTTGATCCTAAAAGGAATGAAGATTTGATACGTGCTATACCGAGGATGAACCTTAAAAAATACTATGCTAAGTGAAAGGAGCCCGTCACAGAAGATGTAACATGAATGCATATATCAAATCATATGCAATATTATTATGTAATTACATATTAGGTGATTCTGTTAACATTATGTATCAATAAACTTATATCATTATTAGAATGATAATATAAATGTTATTTATATTATTAACTAATGTTATATATTGATATTATTTGGGTATGTAATATTAATGAAATTATGTGACATAATTATATAATAATATATTATATTTTATGCAATATATAATACATGATATTTTGTGACTGGCTCCCTACCATTATTCATTTATCCTTTACTTAAGGTGACCAGAGGAGGAAAATCCATACAGTCAAAAAGTAAATTGGGGGTTGTCTCTGGCTGAGGAGATGGAGGATTGGGGAGATAATAGCTGATGTGTCTCCATGGAAAACTGCTAGGGAGAGCACACAGGGAGAAAGCCCCACAGCATTGGTCTAGACAATCATTTTTTCGAATAAGAACCTCAAAGCACCAGCAACCAAAGCAAAAAATGGATAAGTGGGACTACACCAAACTAAAATCTTCTATAACACTCGATAGATGCGCCAACCTATGGAGTGGGAGAAAAATCTTTGCAACTCATACATCAGACAAGAGCTTAAGAGCTAAGGTATATAATGAGCTCAAACAACTCAACAGTGAGAAAACAACCTGGTCTTTTCCATTGCACAAAGGATACAAATAGACATTTCTCAAAAAAAAGAAATGCAAATGACTAATGAGTATGTGAAAAATGTCCAGAATCACTAATCATCAGAGGAATGTAAATTAAAACCACAATAATACATCAACTCACAACTGTTGTAATGGCTATTCGTGGAAAAAAAAAAAAAGATGTGTGTTGGTGGGGCGGTGGAGAAAGAAAGCAGTCAGTACAGCCATTGTGGGAAAGAATATGGAGGTTCCTCGAAAAGTTAAAAGTAGAACTACTGTGGAACCCAGTGACTCTACTGCTGCATATATACCCAAAGGAAATGAAGTCAGGGTGTTAAAAGGGTATCTGTATTGCCAGGTTCATTTCAGCATTATTCCCAGTAGTTGAGATATGAAATCAATCAATCTCGGATGACCATCAATGGATGAAAATGTGGTATGTATGCACAATGGAACACTATTTACCCTTAAACAGGAAATCTGCTCATTTTTGATGACATGGATGAATTTCAAGGCCATGATGTGAAGGTCTCATTTATCTCTGGAATCTGAAAAAGCTGAGCTGCTGGAAGCAGAGAGAATGATGTTTACAAAGGCTGGAGCTGGGGCAGGGGTGTGAGAGAGGCTAGTGAAAGTGTATAAAATTAGAGTTAGAGAGGAGGAAGTTCCAGGGGTCTGTTGTATGACTCAGTGACTTGAGTTAGTACACATGCATTGTATTATAGAAAATGACTAAGAATATATTTTGCACATTGTGAGGTTATGAGTGTTAATTATATTGATTTAGTCATTCCATAGTGTACACATATTTCAAAACAACATGTTGTAATGATAAAAATACGTAATTTTTATTTATTTATCTATCTATGCTTTCTCTATTGTTTAGATATTAGGTATCTCCCAAAAGCTCATGTGTGAGATGATATAAGAAGGTTTAGAGATCCCTGATGGGATTACCTGGGTGGTAACTGTAGGTGGGTAGGATGTTGCTGGAGGAAGTAGGTCATTGGGGGTATGCCTTTGGGGTTCATATTTTATATTTTATGAGTGGAGTCTCTCTGTCTCTGTCTCTGTCTCTGTCTCTCTGTCTCTCTCTCTCTCTCTCTCTCTCTCTGCTTCCTGATCATCATGTGAGCCTCTTCCCTCTACCACACTCTTCCACCGTGATGTTCTGCCTCACCTGGAGCCCCAAGGAATGAAGCCAGCTGTCTATGGACTGAGACCTCTGAAACCATGAACCCCCAAATCAACTTTTCCTCTTCTGATTGTTCTTATCAGGTCTTTTAGTCAGATAAGTGAAAAAGCTGACTAAAGCAGCATTTATTTATTTGTGGTACTAGGGATTGAACCCAGGGGTGCTCCACCACTGAGCTGCATCCCAAGTCTTTTTTAATTTTGAGACTAGGTCTTGCTAAGTTGCTCAGGCTGGCTTTGAACTTGCTACCCTCCTGCATCAGCCTCTTGAGTAGCTGGGATTACAGTCATGCCATGCCTACTTAAAATATACATTTTCTAATTATCAGTTTTTAGAAAGAGTATAGAGTTTCTTTTGGGGGGGATAAAAATGTTCTAAAATTGATCGTGGTGATGGTTGTACATATCTCTGAATATACAAAAACCTATTGCATTGGATATTCTAGTTGAATGAATTATATGGTATGTGAATTATTTCTCAGTAGAGCTATTATTTTTACAAAAGATATTCTTTTCTTTGTTATGCTTTCCTGATGTTGAGGATGGAACCCAGGGCTTCCCATATGCTAGGCAAATGCTTTACTGCTGAGCTGTACCTCTCGTCTTTGAAAAAGATTTTCTAAAAGACGTACCAAAAAAAAAATTTTTTTTTAAAGTTAAACTGAGAAGATACAATAGCCACTAATATTCCCTAAGTATTTATGGTATGATCAGCACTGTGACATTTGACAAAAACTTTTAAATTACTACTGTGTACCAGAGACCCCTCTAGGCTCAGATCCAGCAAGGATTAAATAAGTTTCCTGCTTCATGCAACTTACTCTTGAGTGGAGACAGACAGACAGGAAATACATATACATTAAATAGAGATGACTGTGCAGAAAAAAACACAGCAAAGGAAACATACACAAAAAATGACTTGGCTTTTACTGGCAGGTGTGGGGGCCCAGGTGAGCTTGGTGAGCTCATATCTGGGCAGAGTCACACCTGAAGGAAGCAGGACCAGGGAGGCAGAAGGTACCAAGCACCAGGAGCAGCTGGTGCCCAGGCTTTGGGATGCAGCTGTGCTTGATGTGTGATAGCAAAAGCAAAGAGATCTATGTGGCCCGCTAACGTCAGCAGGAAGGAGAGTGGTGAAGACCCAAAGGGTGCTCACAGTGGCGGAGGGGCTCATGAGGAGAGGCAAGACTTCACAGTTAGTGCTGAGGTCTGCCTTTTGCCACACTGTCCTTCACTCCATAGCAACACATCAAGGACATCTTCCCAGCACGTCTGAATGTCCCCATATAGGAGTTTAGCATCACAGTCTCATTGAAGCTTTTTCAAACTCCATGTTGCTACGCAGTCCTCGTGCCATGAAATTAATGCAGTGCTTTGCAAACAGCATTTTAAAAAAATGGAATGAAAAATAACACACATGCGTGCGTGTGTTATACTAGTTGTGATATAGAATGCATTTCTCACTGAGGGTCACATTAAAGTATCTGACCTGACTCTAGTCCATGCCCCCCACACGCATCTGCCCCAAAAGGCACCTTGGCAGGTGATTTGTATGTAGCTGCCTGTGCTGTCAACAATTTAATTGATCCAAAAGACAAACTCGCCTGAAGCTACAGAACCCAAAAGGTTTTCTGTGTTAATTGAGATGTTTCTTTTAAGCAAGGCAGCCATTGCATGGTAATGAAGGTCAGGGTTTTTGCTGTGTTTAGTTATCACGTCCCTGGTGTGCAGAAGAATCCCCCAGACCCAGCATAATGAATGCTCTTCAGTTCAGCACACAAGGGAGGGACCAGTGGCTTCCTCCAAACACCACAGGAGGCCCCTCATAAGTGGAGCTATTGGGGTCAAACAAGTACAGGCTCCAAACCTGATGCTGCCATGTGACCCTGGATAAGTAGCACCACTCTTTTGAACCTCAGTGTCGTCTCCTACAAAATGTGGGTAATGACAGGACCAACCTGATTAACCAACCTGGTTCAATAAGAAGGATGGCTTATAGTTCATCCCCAAGACAACACTTGACTATGCATGTTAACCCAGTTAATCCTCATTTGCCATTGAGAGATGAAGAATGAACGATCTCCACTTTACAGATGAGGAAACCGAGATCAAACAGGCTCAGTCACTTGTGAGATCAGAAAGCTGGTAAGATGAGAGCTGAGCTTCAAAAGAAAGCAGTCTGTACCACATCCCACACTGACAGATCCTAAGTTTTTCAGAGAGAGAGTATTGTTGACAATGCCTGGTATGTACAAGGTTGTAAGTTACTTATTTAACATTTTCATAGTGCTTCCCGAATACATCTATAGATATGATTTCATTTAATCCTCATGACAGACTTAGGAGGTAAAAAAAAAATATTATTGCCTCCATTCCGTAGGTGAGAAATCAGACAAACAAAGTTTAGGTAAACTGTGAGGGGTCGCACAGCTGTAAAATAGAGTTAGGATACATGTCCAGGTGATACCGCCGGTTGTCGGTGACAAGTCCTGCTTCCTCACATGTTGAAGTATAACATTAGAGAAGCATGCTGAGGCAAGGTTTATTTAAAAATGGGTAATACAGACTTCTCCTGGGAAGAAGAAGGGGGCCATAGCTGGTATCCTTGTATCCCAAGAAGTGAGAGCATTCTGCCTTTTTTTTTTTTTAATATTTATTTTTTAGTTGTAGGTGGACAGAATATCTTTATTTATTTATTTTTTAATGTGGTACTGAGGATAGAACCCAGTGCCTCACGCATGCTAGGCAAGTGCTCTACCACTGAGCCATAACCCGAGCCCCCTTCTGCCTTTTTTAGATGTCCTAGGCTTCCTTTGTTCTCCTGCTCTCTTCCCCCTTATCTCTCTCCTTCCTGAATACATGACTAGGCCCAGGAGATGCTCCAGTGGGACGACCACAAGGTGAGAGCAGATGGGCTGGAGGGGCCAAGGTGGAGTGATCCAGGCAGGAAGGGGGCCCAGGGTGCATTAATCAACAACTTTCATAACTCCTTATAGGGCAGGACAATCCCTGGGACAGGTTACCTCAACAACAGGGTGGAGCAGGGGCAGGTTATCTTGATAAGAGTGGAGGAAGGGCTCTGAAGGCATTAACATTTCAATTCCTGAGGGGCTGTCTTCAACATCCCTGGACCCAAACTGGCCTTCATTCTCTAGATCCGACCACATCACCTGTCTGCACTGACTACCTGTCTTTAATTCTGATCTCACAGGCAGCCTAGCTCCAGAGCCTGTGAGTCCAACCACTTGGCAACAGTGCCTGTCTTTCCATGGAGCATGCTGGGTCCCACCCTCCAAGACCCTGACCCTCCTTCCAGCTCTTGCCAGGATGGAACAGCTCTTCAGGAGGACCATGCGGTCAGCCAGCGTGGTGCTAGAATTGTAACTGGCACCTGATGGCCGTATGAACTCTGGCAGGTGCCCCCATCTCTCTGGACCTCATGTCCCCTCAAAGTGGGATGATAACAATGGTGCCTGTCCCCTAGGATTGCTACGAGGAGTAAGTGAGGAGTTTCATACGGGGTCCTCAGCACAGTGCTCACAGGGGCTCAGTACATGTGATCAGTTACAGAGCAGCATCGGGTCCCTGTTCATTCCTCTCCTCAACTGGACCAAGAGTCCTAGAAGCCAGGAGTGAGGGTGGCTGGGGTCAGGGAGGAGTCAGACAGTGGAATTGAGAGGGCCAGCGTGGAGAGGGGCAGCAGAAGGACCGTGGCCCATCCCTCTTCCACTTAGCCATTTTTTCAGTAACCACGTGTCAGGTCAGCTGGGAGCAGGACTGTGCCCGGGGTGCAGACAACAGCCCAGCCAAGGAACCAGACAGGAATGGAGGAAGGGAACGACCTTCCATCGTATTAGCTCATTTTGTTCACTACAATTCCCTAGACATGTTCAGAAGAATTGGGCTCCAGGCCATGGCATCTCAATAGACATATTTCCTAAAAGGGTGGAAGAAAGAGAGGAAAAAGAAAGAGAGAGAGAGAACAGAAAGGCAGAAATAGAGAAAGGAAGGAAGAAGGAAGATAGGGAGAGAAATGAGGGAAGAGGTTCCTTTGCTTTGGCGAGGGGACTTCTAGGATCCTTTAACATGCAAATGTGCGCTGTGAATTTAAATAAAATGGTGCTGCAGTTTATAGCAGTTTCCAAACTTTGTGGACTGGAGCAAGCATTCTCAGATCTTCCAACAAGCCCATGTTTCCACAGCCTGAGTTCACCCCTAAAACAGATCCTGGAACAAGGACTATCGTAAGTTTGCCTGAGAGGTGTAAGAAACAGCAATGGTGAGAGGGGGAAGGGGCACTTTCCAGCCAGCTGCCACCATGGACGGCTGAAAACTAAACCCAATGGGAATCGGGGTGAATGTACACCTCGCCATGCCCCAACTTGAGCACTGTGGACTGTGATATGGAAAGACTTCTCTCAGCTTTGGCACTACTGACCTTAAGGGCTGGATCATTCTGTTACAGGCTCCTGGTTCTGTGCATTGTGGAATCTTGAGCAGCATCCTTGGCTCTGCTCACTGGATGCCAGGAAGGCCCCCAGCCCTCCCCAGGCATGCTCAACAAAACCGTCTCCAGACATTGACCAGCTTGTACCTGCTGTTGGGAACCCTGCTATAGAACAACTCTTGCCAGTCAATGGTTAAGGAATATTGGAGAAAGGCCATTATTTCATCAGGGAAACCAGAGAGAATGAAGTTCAATGACTGGAGTTAGGGGGGAAAAAAAAGAGTTGCTAAAGGTGAGAAGGCTAATTAATGAAGTGACCAGGACAGGGATTGTGAGGTGCTGACCGTGCCTACCTCCCCCCAGTTTAAGGAACCCTCTGGTATAGGGCCATTTTAGTAACTTCCGTGGAACTATCACCTGAGCCAATCACCTGTCCCTCAACATGCAGGTCAATTTGAATTTAATATTATAAATAATAATGAACATTCTTATAGTCTTATCTTTGTCCATATTCATGATAATCTAAGATAAGTTCATCAAAGTAGAATTTCAAAGTTCATTGCAGTCGAATTTCTAACTGAAAGAGCCAATACTTTTAAGGCTTCCCTTCCGTATTACAGACGGTCTTATCAGCACGTGGGAGCCTGTCTGTTTTCTTACAACCATACCAGCTCTGAGTGTTATATATTTTTCAACCTTCATCATTTTGCTAAGCAAAAACAGACATTTATTTTTCATTGCATTTCCTAGGTGGGCTTCTCATGTTTCTTATTTTGTGAAGTCTAAGTTCAAAGCATTGCCTATTATTCTGCTGGAGGGTTTGCTTCTGAGGGTAGGGACGTGCTCTCTCCACCCCCTCTGAGTTTTGCTTGGTCCCCCAGGCCTCCCAGGGTTCCCGTCACCCTGCTGCCCGGAGTGACTGTCAACTCTGGGCAGAACTGCAGACGTGAATCAGCCCAGTCTAATTAGTTCTGATTCCTCCTGAAGGGCCTGCTCTGAATCTCCTACCTCTGCAGCACAGTTTTCCAGACACATCGGTGCTACCTGGAACCTGAAGCTTCTGGTAGCAGATCTTGCCCTCCACTGTGTGGGTCCAGCCTGCCTCAAGCTCCTTGCCCATCTCCACAGAGGGTGGAGGAAATCCCAACACCAGGATCCCAGGTAGAAACTGACCATGTATATAGATTCTTTGTCATCAAGGAGAGAGGCACAAACCCCTGTCACACATTGGGGCTTCCTGCCAAAAGAAATACAGTATGGAAAGAGAGACAAAGAATGACTTTTCAATGGAGAAGCCTGACAAACAGTACCTTAGGCCAGTGATCAAGTTCAACATCAACAGCCATAAATCACTTTGACAGCATGTACCCTTGCCATGACCTCCGTGGTCTTCCTCCCAAAAGCCCATTAACCCATCTTTTATTTTTTTTGTTGTTTTGCAATATTGTGGATTGAACCCAGGGCCTCCCTACCACTGACCTACATGCCCAGCACTCCATTCCTTTTTTTGAGACAGGATCTCACTAAGTTGCTGAGGCTGGCCTGGGACTCAGGATCCTCCTGCTTCAGCCTCCCAAGTTGCTAGGATTACAGGCGCGAGCCACCGTGACCAGCACCCATCACCTCATCTGATCATGATTAAAAACATCAGTTAAATTCCAACAGAGGGGTACCCTACAAATACTTCATCAGGACCCCTCAAAATGGTCAAGGTCAACATCAGGCAAGTCTAAGAAACCGTCACAGCCAAGCAGAGTTCAAAGAGACATGGCAAGTGTGTGTAGTGTCTGCTGGGATCCCATAAGAGGAAAAGACATCAGGCCCAAACTATAGAATCTAATAAACCGTGGACTTTAGTGAATAGTCATGTATCAATGTTGGCTCTCATTATGAGAAATGTACCTAGGAACATAAGATGCTAGTGACAAGAGAAACTGGGTGTGCCAGCTGTGGGAACTCTGTAGTGAGCATAGTATTGCTGGTGTGATGGTTTGGACATGGTTGGAGGGTTCCCTCCATGGCTTCATGTGTTAAAATTTAATATTTGCTGTGAACCGTTTAGAGGTGGGGTCTTTGAGAGGTGGTTAGGACGAGATAGGGTCACTGGGATGAAGCCCTAACTATTACTGAGTATGGTGGCTTTATAAGAGAAGGAAGAGAAACCAGAAGCTTCTTGTCTTTTGCTCGTGATGCCCTGTATGACCTCGGGAACGGTGAGCCAGCATAAACCTTTCTTCTTTTTAATTTACCCAGTCTGTGCAATTGTGATATTAGCAACATAAAACAAAAATAATACAGCTGACAAAGGAAAGCAAGTTGTACTAAGACAAGACAATATTCCAAGATCTGAGGGCACAGCCTGTGTCTGGAGTGGGACCCAGCGGATGGTTTCTCTGAGAAGTAGCTCTTCTAGAATGAGCACTAAATTTGGAGCCTGAAGCCTGAAGAGATCGTGAGCAAACATTCTGAGGGTAATTGACCATCTATAAATGGGACCGAGACATGCTTTTCCCCAGAGATGTCATAAGCATTGCAATCATGGGTACCATCTATGAAGTACCCACTAGGAGCAATGGAAAATACTTCATCATCTTAGTTAACTTGTTACCATTCTTGTGCCCATTGTAGCAATCAGGAAACTGAGGTTAGATTGCTAGATCAACAGGACTTGATGGCAGATTGTCCCTAGAGCCTATACACCTAATCCGGACAATGGCTCCTGTCATCAAGAGACAAGACTCGCCTGTAACCCCAGCACTTAGGGAGGCTGAGACAGGAAGATAGCGAGTTCAAAGCCAGCCTCAGCAACGGCGAGGCGCTAAGCAACTCAGTGAGACCCTGTCTCTACATAAAACACAAAATAGGGCTGGGGGTGTGGCTCAGTGGTCGAGAGCCCCTGAGTTCAATCCTCGGTACCAAAAAAAAGTAGAGACAAGACTACAAGCCCAAAAAGAGCAGGAATTGTACTTTTGCCTTCACAGCTGTATTTCCTTTGCTTGGCCTATACTAGGTGCTCAGTAAATATTTATTAAGTGAATAAATGGATGGGGAAATTTTATATATGTGGAAGTGTGTATTTTCATGGTAATTATTATCGCTTGTACTAGTTAACGTTTACATCACTCTTAAAACTCAGTGGTTTAAAGCAATGTTAATCATTTATTACCTCTCACATGTTCTGTGGGTCAAAATTTGGGGACCCACAAACGTTTGGCTTGGCTGAGTGGTTCTGCTTTAGGGACTGTCATGTGGCTCTGTAGTCAAGGTGCTAGCCAGAGCTGCAGTCCTCTGGAGGCTGATGGGAGCCGGAGGATCTGCTTCTAAGATTGTTCATCCATATGACAGGCTAAATGATGGTGGCTGTTGGCAGGAGGCCTCAGTTCCTCTTCATATGGGCCTCTCCACAGGGCTACTTGAGCATCCTCACATCATGGTGTCTGGCTTCCCCCAGAGCCAATAATTCCATAGGCCAAGGTAGAAGCTGCAATGTCTCTTATGACCTATCCTTAGAAGTCACATCTCATCTTCTATTGGTCCCATGATGTAATCCTCACTTAACTTGGGAGGAAACTACAAAAAGGCATAAATTCTATGAGGTGAGGATCGCTGGGAGCCATTTGGAGACCATTATTCATCTCTTAGACTTGACACTAGATGTTGGATTTCTCTGCATTGCCCTTCTGAGATCAGCGACTGGGATAAAGACGCAAATACCTTACCTCTGCTCTGGGTCATCTCTTGAAGACTAGCACAAACTCATGGAAGGGAGACAAGGGTTCTTAATGGACTGCAGACAAATCCCTTTGGTTCTGGTTACCATTTCTGGAGCTGTATCTTGGTACCCAACTCGATCTCCTCTTGGCCTGGTCAGTTCTTAGGGCCTCCGAGAAGTGCTTTCATAGTTTCTCATGTCTGTGCTTGTTTCTCACATGGAAATATTAAAATGGTTTTCATATTTGTATCAGTTAGGCTAATTCTAGTGGAAAATGGTTCTGAATGAACTAGAAAATGGAAGGAGTGGAGTTTGTCTCTGAATATTTTTTTCTCTTTCAGTCTCTTGTCCTTTCTGTTTCTCAGTAGACAGGGTCCCCACCCTTCCATATCCTGGCCCATTTCCTTTACAAGCCAGAATATCTCACTGTTCTAAGTTCTACTGTCTCCTTAGCGTAACAATGACATAGTCAGTCATTAACACTATAGTGTAAATAATACCCTATGCCTCCAAGTCCTATACTTTTTTCTTGATGGACAATCATCTCTTCCATTGGAATACACCACCAGGTTTCTTTTTGTTGACCATCCCAATGTGGCTAAAGAAGAAGCAGTCAGCCAGAGTACAAGACTCCGCGTATATCCACATCTCAACATCCTTGCCTTCTCAGGCCAAAGCCCCCTCAAATTTGCCTGGGTTACTAATATGGACCTTATAATGGTTATACAACCTTCTAGAACTATTCCCTGCCATTCTTTACCCTATCCTTTGCCTAGAAGGCTGATTTCTATTAACTACATGAAGATGCCCCCTTGTCCTCTGACTTGGGGAAGGTATATCTCTGGCTGGCTCTCTCGCTGATAGGCTATGGTTTTCCAGTGGTTGTGCCTACCAGTGGCCACAGTGCCCATCAGGTGAACTGTCTTTCACAACTCCAGGTCATAAAGAATTCCAGAAAGACTGCTCCTTCCCTGTCCCTCTACACATTAACAGCTCCCTCTGACGCTAGCCCCTGGGTGCTTCACCGGACCTCCATTCCTTGGAGGTCTCCTTAAACCTGCCCCTGCCTCTGTAAATAATTCAGTCTTCTCTTCTCAATTATCCCTTTTGAATATGCCATCTGTTTCCTGCTGGGACCCTGAAGAATACAGACTCCCTTGCTGATCTCCACCTGCCTCGTCCTCTCCTTCCTTGGCAGCAGCTTCAGGAATCTGCTCCCAAATTCTACGATGCAGCAGCCAAATCAACCAAGCATCAAAGAGCTGTGTCCAAGCCCTGGAGTCTATGGAGAGGAGGCCTGAGAAGGTAAAGAAGGCAAATGCCTCAGGAGAGATGGCCCCAGCTGCTGAGTGTGGTGCTAGTTAAGGGGACAGGGTGGGGTGGAGTGGGGGAGAGATTCATCACGCCACCCTCCCAGCTCAGTCTCCACCAGGTGGAGGTAACTGCTGTTTTCTTCCACTTCATTCTGCAGAAATATCCACCGAGGGTGTTGGAGAAGATGCATCTAGGCCAGAGCTTCCATATCCGTTAGGGAAGATTCTAGAATCTTCCATGGCAGGGTGTTGAAACCAGGCATCTCCATGTTTTAAAATAGAGTGTAATAATAGAAAATTTCAGGTATGTAAGGCCAACGGATCAGGAGATGACTGCCATGGAAAGAATAGGTTGTTCCTCGCGGTTGCGGGTCCCCAAAGAAGAAGCACAGCATCCCAGAGGGGTCCATGTGGGGAAGCACCAGGGTGGTTCTAAAGAGTAGAGGACCTGTAAGAAGGTGCCTATACCATGGTGCCCATAGGAAAGAACAAGTGAATCAGGGTAAGTGGGTCAGGATTGGCTAGTGGGAATAATTAGAGCAGCATCCTGGAGGATACGAGTTGGTCAAGGAGATAGTTGGGGTATGGCCTCTTGTCTGGGTTTGCATTTGAGAAAGCACGTTCCAGGAGCAGGAATTAGCTAACCATACAAAGGATTGTTACTGGAAGATCAGCAAGGCACCAGATGTCAAAATCCAGAAAGGAATGATGAATACACCCTAAGATTCACTTTCAAAGGCACCTGCACCCCATGTGAGGATTCTAGATTTGTCAAAAGGCAGCCAGAGGTCATGGAATATTCCAGATAGGAAATCAGAGGAATAACACCAGGAAGGACCGGAGTCCAGGACTCATGACCCCTGGGAGAAGTTCTGATGAGCAGATCTACTCTCACTGAGCAAGTTGCTCCCCTCCTTCCACAAACCTTAGTTCATCCTCTGTAGACCCAGCTATCATGGATATTCCAACATTTCCGGTCTCCCAGTACCCATTTCCTGTTTCCTAACAGTTTCCCTAAACATCCTTCCAAGAACTGGCAACTCCCTACTCTTCAGCCATGTGGCTTGGGTAGAATGATTTGAGCCAATCAGGGTATCCTATCCCTGTCACAAAGACTGGCTCATGGATGGATACACATAGCCAGTCAAGATCACGGAGCACGGCTCCAGGTTTGCAGAGGCTCTTGGGAAAGAAAAGCCTTCTTGGTCTTCCCTAAGGCCTAACAAAAAGGAACTATGGCACATCCCTCGGATACGATGGTGTGAAAAACCATGGCCACCATTCTAGGGCTGCACAAAGTGGCAATCCAGGAGCCCAAGGAAACAAAGCCCAGGTGGGTGCCTGGTGACATAAATCGTGCCACATCTCAATGCACCTCTGGGCTTTTCAATTACCCTAGGCAATAAATTCCCCTCATTGTTACAATGGGACTCTTTATGTCCTAAAGAACTCTTCCATGATACACCATCCCACCCTCAAAATCTGGTGCCAAATGGCTCTCCTTTACAAAGCCTTCCCCAGCCCTCCCTATCCCTAGAGCTCACATTATTCCTCCCTCCTGGGTCCTATGCCTCCAACTGGACTTGGTGAGGACTCTCCTTCCAAAGACTCTTGTGGAACCATCACACATATCTATGACCATTTCCTTCCTTATTCTGTTGAATAAGCAGTGTATACCTTTCCATCTCCATTTCCTTTGCCAGCCATCCTCTTCAACATCAGGATGTCTGGGGTGACAAGATGCAATTAGGGAGAAGTTGAACTAAATCGAAAGCTGGGACACCTATGTTCCCATCCTGTTTCTGACCATCTATGCTGTGGCTTGGGCTAAGTACCAGGCCTTCTTGATGTTCTCAGCTGGGAAATAAGAGTTGGAACAAGATTTGAAGGTTTTCAATCCTGTTCTTCATGATCCTGATGTTCCAAGTGGCTGATTTGGGAGCCTCTCTCCCAAGGAGTTGGATGGATGGGGGAATAGCACCCACCCACTTTTCCTGCTCCGCTTCAACAATGGCTGCTTAGGGAGAAAACACAAAAGCTACTTGAGAAAAAGGTGCCTAAGAGATTATGCTAATCTTCAAGTCTGCTCGCCAAGAATCATGGTAGAGTCATTCTTCTTCACCCTTGGAAATTTAGGTATGAGTCCACTTGCCTGCTTTAGCTAATAATATCTGAGTGCATGGGAGGTTTGCTACTTCCAGGCAAATGCTTTAAAAGAGTGTGTGCAGTTCAGCATCTTCTTTTTCTCACCATGGTGATCCTGTAAACCCATCAATACGGAGTTTCCATTAGCCTGTTTAAAAAAAAAAAAAAAAAAAAAAAAAAAACCTTGGATAAGCAAAGATCATCCCCCCATACACCACACACACAAACAGCATATGCCTTTGTCAAACTACATGAATGAGAAAGTTTCATTAAGACTCGGCGATTTGGGATTATCTGTTACTATAGCAATGCCCTCGCCTAGCCTGGTTGATAAAAGCCCTCCCCAGTCTGATGTAGTGTAGCTGACATTAAGTTCCGTGGGTCAGGCTAGGTGCTCAGTACTCTGTACACTGCAACTCAGTTAACTTTCCCCAAACAGAAATCCTATTGGCATACCCATGTACAGATGGGGACACTGGGACCCCAAGACGTTCAGGAAATTGGCCAAGTTTATGCAGCTAATAAGGGGCATGGTCAAGACCCAAAGCAAGACCAATATTTACCTTCACCGCTCATGGGTGTTAAACTCCAAGGTGTGCTGGAGCGTGTTCATACCAGCTCACGGAACCTGACTGTGAGCATCTCCTCTGAAGTTTCCATTCAGAGGCATCATATTGGTAGCTTGAAATCAGCCACAGTGGGAGTATCTATACCATGGAAATGAGTAGTGTAAGCCTTTTCTTTTTTATCCCAGAGCTAGTTTACCACAGCACCATTGATTGGACCCATATTATCAGAGGCATCCATGCTGAGTTCTAATCCATGAAACGTGCTCAGGGAAATTCTCAGAAGCTCCTCCAGAATGCCATGGGATTCCCCAAGGCATTCTGTTGTTGCTGTTGTGGATGAGGCCAGAGAATCTGCAGTGAGGCTGGCACCAAGTGACGGAAGTTTGAGTCGAGTTGCGGAGAACGAGAAGAGAGAAGGTGCTCCGCAGGATGGCTAGGAAAATATGCTGTGAGATCAAGAGGCAGAAAAACATCCAGCAGGGGAAAGCAAAGCTTTCCAGTAAGAAGACCAGAGTCTTTAATCTTTGGAGCACACATTTTGTTAAGTCTGCATAATGCATGAAATAGGCACATCTCGAGGACAGCTGGAGTTCAGGGCAGAAGATCAAGTTGACAAGATTGGCTTTGGGGTAAAACAAGCCGGTGGGGACTTGACTACAGGCACTGACCCATATTTCTCTGTGTGGACACTGCGGCAAGAGCTGTCACTGCTCATCCGTCACCCCAACGAGGTTTTGCCCACAGTCCAGTTTTCCTTGGGGGCCCTTGGAACCTGGAACTACAAGGCCAGCTGCTCTGGTGCCTGCCGCTCCCACATATCCAGATCTTTGCACTGGCTCTTGGGAGCCAAGGCAACTTTGCCACTTCTAGGCAAGGTGACCTTGGGTGAGTGAGCTTACTTCTCTAAGCCTCAGTGTTGGTCTTCTGTAAAGCAGGACAGATCCAAATGCATGACTCTGATGGCTGGGATGCAGTGTCTGGGACACAGTGTTTAAAAATGGTGGCCATCAACGTTTGTCACTAGAAGGAACAGGGGCTATAATATCTAACAGTGCCAAATACATTCTGAGAACTTGCTTAAAATAAAACCTTGAATCTCCACAGCAAGCTGGAGGTAGGTACTATTATCGTCCCCATTTTCTAGATGAGAAAAGTAAGTCAGAAGAGAGAGAGCTTTTTGCAAAAAGTTATAGTAAACAGTGGAGCTAACCAGTTATCTAGCCCCTGCTCGGCATCCAGAGGTTGATAAACATTACCTCACTCTCACCTATACAACACTAAGCGGTTAGAGATTATTTCCACTTCCACGATGAAGAGACTGAAGTTCAGAGAGTTAAATAGTCTAACCCCAGGGCACCAACCAAGTGAGTGGCAAAGTGGAACTTCAAGCCTAGGTAGGTCTGTTCGTCTCTTAGTGCTGGTTTTCCTTCAACCATCCTTCCTTCCCAGAAATAAAAGCAGCCAGCCTTAGTAAGGCTCATTAACATTCATTTGGCAATTCAAATATGCAAGACACTGCAAGACACTGGGCTGAGCACTCTACAAACATTACTCTTGTATAATTATCACAACAGCTGCAGGAGGTGGGCACTTATCCCCATTTGCCAGACCAGGAAACTGAGGCACAGGGAAATTCACAAGTTGTCCATAGTCACAGCTAGAATAGGAGCAGAGCTGGGTGCCAACCCAGCTGTCATTGCTCCAGAGTCTCCTTACAGAACCACTAGGCTGTATTCTCCTGAGCTCTAGGGTGGACTCAACAAACGTCCTTGATTTGCCATGGCAACCCCAGGTCCTCTCATCCTGTCTGAACTGAAGTGACTGGAGAACTGGAGAGAGAAGGGCAGGTAGTTGGAGGCGGGGCTAATAGTGGGGCTAAACATGATGGACAGAAAACTAGACCAATGGCCAGTGGTCCTTCCTTAGCATTCTTCCCTCCCTCAACCCCCTCAGAAAGAATCCCAGGACCATCCCAGGTGTGTCCTGCCAATTAAAACAAGCCTGGAGGGGGGAAGAAAGAAGCTTCTGAAATGATAGAATAAAGGTAGGAGGCTGCTGGCTGGCTGCACCTCTAGGCAGTCAAGCCAGGTGCTGGAGGGATGCTAGGGTCCAGTAGTAACCCCCTCACCCAGAGGCAAAGCCAGCCTGGGGAGGGCCCAGAGGCAGAGCCCCAGCCAAGAAGGAAACTTCTGGTCCCCTGAAGGAGCTGGACTGAATTCAACAGAAGTCAGTCCTACAGGAGCTCAACCTCAGACCCTTCAGGCCTGCTCAGGGGGACAAGTGGCTGCAGCCACCTCCCTTTCTTGTTTCCATGCTCAAACACCTCTCTGGAACCTACAAACCCTGGAAGTCCCTCCTGTGGCCTAGGGGACCCTGAGTATTTGGCCCCGCCTACTTTGCCAGCTTCATCCCGTATGTGTCCTGAATCATTCTAGGAAACCTGCCCCCCAGGCAGCTCCCTGCCTAACCCAGGCTGCATCTCCTCCCCTGGACTTTGCTCAGGCTCTCCCTGCCTAGAACACTCTTCGTTGCCCGCTTTCACCAGGAGGACACTGGTCATCTTTTAAGTCTGACTTCCTAGTGCTCTTGTAACCAATTATCTCAAACGGGTGCCTTAAACAACAAAAAATGTACTCGCTCACAGTTCTGGAAGCTAGCGGTTTGACATCAGGATGTGAGCAGGGCCTCGTTCCTGAAGGCTCTAGGGGAGAATCTCTGCTTGCATCCTCCTAGCTTCTGGTAGTTTCTGACAATCCGTGGTGCTCCTCGACTCCCAGCTGCCTTCCCCAGCCTTGACCTTCACCTGGTGGCCTCCGTTTTACGCATTTTGCATCTTCACAACGTCTTCTTAGAAGGAGACCAGTCATTGGATTTAGGGTCCATCTTAACGCAGTATTTGAATTAATTACATCTGCAAACACCCTATTTTCTTTTAAATATTATTTTAGATGTTGATGGACCTTTATTTTATTCATGTATATGTGGTGCTGAGAATCAAACCCAGTGCCTCACACATGCTAGGCAAGCGCTCTACCACTGAGCCACGACCCCAGTCCCAAACACCCTATTTTCAAATGTGGTCATCTTCTGACGTGTCCAGTGGATGTGGATTTGGAGGGAACACTACTCAGCCTGTACAACCAACTTCCAAACGCGTGGAGTACCTCAGGCTGGAAAGCTTCAAAGAGAAGCTGGGTCTCGGTTGACTGCTACTTGTACCAGGTCAATAAAAAGAATGGACATTTCATTTGGGGGAAACTGCTTGAACTGGCCCTTGAAGGTGAGGAGCCAATGACTTCTATAAAATTCTCTGCTGGGCTCAAGCGTGTGCCTGATGATATTTTTTCTTGAGTCCCTTCTGAATCCTCCCATTTGCCTGCTCCACTTAAAACCATCTGGCAGCTAAGGACAAACACTCACCACCTTTAAAGGGAACCCATTAGCTAATAAAACTAAAGCAATAATTTGTCATTTTGAAAGTATGAGAACTAAACACCCAGGTGGCCCTTACAGGTGGATAGCAGGTACATGACTACATTCAAAAGGCATGGGGAGGGAAACGAAACCCAGAGCAGTGGAGAGTAATGGAGTAAGGCAGGTGAGGGTCCAAATGTCACCTTGAACACTGAGCGACTTGTGACTTTGTGACCACTTGAACTTCATTTTCTCACCAATAAAATGGGGATGATAACTTACCACCCTCCCTGGGTTGTTGAATGTCCAACACCTAGCACAGAGTGAAAACCTGAATAAAATGCCAGTTAGCTATCTTTTTAAAATAATTTTGTCAGTAGCCATATTAATAACAATATGATTATTATTCTCCCCAAACATGTTTGTACTTCAAAATAAAGCAAATAAATGCCTAATTTCTTGTCATTAGGAGTCAAGGTTTTCAATTTAAATGAGATATAAAAAATTGAATAAAAAATACCACATCTTCAGTTTATTTATGTATTTATTTTTAGCACTGGGGAGTGAACCCAGGGACACTCTATCACTGAGCTACATCCCCAGCCCTTTTTATTTATTTTTTTATTTTGAGACAGGGTCTTGCTTAGTTGCCCAGATTAACCTTGAACTTGGATCCTCCTGTCTCAGCCTCCCAAGTGGCTGAGATTACAAGTGTGTGCCACTGTGCTCAGCCATCCTCAGTTTAAATAAGAAATACTGGTATGAATTCAGGATATTTTTTCCCCTAAAACATATATGCATTTCTTAACTATACTCTTAAAGAAGTACCTAGAGCCAGTAACTGACCTGAGATTAATGAACACTCTCAATACTTAGATTGTGGTCTCACATACTATTGTCCTGCTTGAAGAAGTCCAGAACTCCTTGAAGAAATGGCTGACTATTGCTCTGGGCAGAAAATGTACAAGATGAACTCAAAAGTGTTACCATATCCCATGGTGAGAAAGCTAATGACATGTTAGGGTCATTCACAAAAGACTTCAGGGCCAAATTTAATAGTCCTCCACTAACCAAATACTTGACAATTTGAGCATTGATAAGAACAATAACTCAATCCAGGTATGGTGGCACATGCCTATAATCCCAGCAGTTTGTAAGGTTAAGGCAAGAAGATCACAAGTTAGAGGTCAGCCTGGGCAATGCAAAGAGATTCTGTTTCAAAATAAAAAAATAAAAAGGGCTGGGGACATAGCTCCATGATAAAGCACCTTTGGGTTCAATCCCTAGTTCTAAAAATAAAGAGTGGAGTTAAACACATTGAAGGATCCATGAATTCACAATGGTATAAAAACCCTAATTTAGTTGTTTCATTAATTCCTCACTTCAACACCATGAGAAAGTCCTAAGGAGCTGTAAGTCTCTGTAAAAATACTGAGACGCAGGGAGGTAAAGTCTCTCACTCCAAGTCACACAGCTTATAAATGAGGGTATTGGAATTCCAAACCAGGTCTGAGACATTGCCAGATGTATCCCAGAAAGCATTTAGTGTAAATTTAGCTTTCCCTCCACGACCCTCGCCACAGCAGGACTTTGAGAAAGCACATTAAAAATGGCGAGAATAAGGAATGATTAAAGTTTCATCCCGCTGTCTCTTATTCCCGCGTTACAATCAACAGATGTTGGAGGCTGAGTGTGTAGCGTGATATAGATGAGAAATGATAATGATGAATCCATTAGAACCACTCTTGTGTAAATCCACAAGGGCCATAAAATGGTCTTTGGTTTTAAAGGGGGAACACGAGATGTTTCTGAGACACTTCCCGATGCGTATCTACACCTTCCTACTCCTCAGACCAAGGTTTCTGAAAGAACAGCCTAGGAACCATCTTTCCCCATCATCCAGGTACCATTCAGAAATACAGATCCACAGGCTCTGGTTTCAGAACCGCTAAACTGTTCTCTGGTGGGCAGGACCCTGTGATCAGTGCTTTGAGCTAAGTTCCACGGTGGTGGGTTCCATCTCCCAGATACCCCCTTGAGCCTAAATAAAGACTTGTTTTTTTGTGGTACAGTTAGCAAATTCCTTGAAAAGAATGAGTTCCTTACAATAGCCCTGGGAGGCAGGCAAGGTTATGCTTGGTATCCCCAGCTGTGTTACATGCTAGAAGCCTCAACCCTGGCTACAGTCGATGGGTCCAAGATTATACATTTGATTTAAACAAGCCAATCAGTTTCTGTCTGAGAATTTGAACTGTGAAAGAAAGGAGACTTCTTTGGAAGATGTCCTTGGTATTCTTGGATACTATCAGCTGAACCAGAGAAAATCATGTGGTTTCAGAAAGAGAAAGACAGACAATAGTCTTCCTGGTCTCCCGTTTCTGAGCAGTGCCCCAGTGGACTCTTGGGATAACCAGCTTTGAGTCCTGCCCCCGAGTCTCAGGAGTCCTTTTCCTGTTCCTTTAGTAAATTCCCATTTCACTGGAGTTAATTTAAGTCTCTGTTCCTTTAAACAAACAAGGCGTGGGTCCGGATGAGAAGGTAAGCTGAAGGAACTCTAGGCTAGAGATCAGAATACCTGAATGGCTCCATCACAGGGAAAGCACTGCATCTCCTGAGGCCTGGGTGTCCACGCCCAGAAACCGGGGCTAATGACAAAACCTAACATACAGGATCAGTTGAGTGACATGTATAAAAGCTTTTTGTAGCTATTATGATTACTATGTGAAATGACTTGCCCAAGGTCTCTACAGTTGGAAAATTCAAGCATCAGAGAAGGCAACCACTGGAGAACCCCTAGGGAGATCAGGTGTCACTCTACTGTTTAAACTATCTCCTGGGAGTAAAGCCTCCAGGGCTACTGCCTGGGCACAGGAGAAAGGGTACCCTACCGGGCTCTTAGCATTCCCTATCCAGAAGTCACAGCTTCCAAGAGAGAGCCCCAGTCAGTGCATGGGAGGGGGGAGATTTCTCCCTCTGGCTGTCTCTAATATCA
Source organism: Geosciurus inauris (assembly GCA_004024805.1). Lineage (NCBI taxonomy): Eukaryota > Metazoa > Chordata > Mammalia > Rodentia > Sciuridae > Geosciurus > Geosciurus inauris. The sequence goes on along the minus strand of PVHX01013467.1, from coordinate 17,848 downwards.
GGTTTTCTGTGTCTGAGAGCTCCAAGGGCAGAGGTGGCATCTGTCTTCCTTGGGCCCACAGTCAGAGCTCATGGGTGAATGCTTGCACCCTGTTTCCCCCTGTCTGACTCTAGTTTCTCTGTTGACTCTCCCTGTTTTAACGCTTCTTTGTCTATGTCTTCTTCAGTGCTGTCTCTGCCTCTCCCTCCCACTGTCCCCCTCTGTCCTCTGTCCCTTATCCTGTCTCCTTCCCACCCCGCCCAGCCTGCTCACTCTCACACCTGCCCCAGACCGGCTCCCATTGTCTGGGTCCCTCCCGCGTTGCCTGGTAACCGCTCTCCCCACCAGCCCTCAGAAACCATAGCAACGGGCAGCCGGGAGATGCAGCCATTCATCTCGCTTTTGTCGCTGGCATTTCTGCGGCAGCGCCCGCGCACGTGGACGCTCCAATTACAGGTACTTGGGCCGCGATGCCTTTGTCCTAAGTCCATTCACCGCAGAGCTGGCTTCCCAGCGGAGACGCTTTCGGGAGCCACGGCACAAAGCATTTCTGTGCCTCCTCCAGATGCACCCCCGCAGCGCTCAAGGACAACAGGATCTCCAAACTCCTGCTTGAACACCCGGCAGGCCAGGCTGGACGGGAGGTGGAGTCAAGTGCCCCTGTAGATGGGCAGACAGATATCCTGACCCAGCAGTCAGTCCCACAAGGAGTCCAGGGCCAGAAAAGCAGCTGGTGGCTAGTACAGTGGTTTATGCACAGGCTCCGCCCTCTTGGCTGAGGGCCCCTCTGGGCTCTGACCTTCCCTTCACAACTCTAAGGAGCAGATGCTGTTCCCCCTGGCCCTGCAGAATGCATTCCTTTCCAGGGGCCGCTTAGAATAACAAAACCTTATTGTCTCACCATTCCAGAGCCTAGAAGTTCAAGATCAAGATGTGGGCAGGACCACGCTCTCTGAACTCTCTAAGGCGGGATCTTGGCTTCTGGTGGCTGCCAACAACCCTTGGCACTCCTTGGCTCATAGATGGCTCCAGTCTCTGCCTCCATGGACACATGGCTTCTCTCTGTGTTCCTCTGTCCAAATATTCCCCACGTTTCCAGGAGACTGTTCATCCTAATCCTAGATGACCTTGTTTTAACTTGATAACATCTGCAAAGACACTGTCTCCAAATGAAGTCACATTCTGAGGTTACAGATGGACCTGAAATTGGGAAGCAGGGAAAAATACTCAATCGAGCAGAGATGATTATTCCTTTTCTAGAATTATTAGCCCATGTGCCTTCCACAAAGCTTTGCTCCCCACTCTGGACTGCCCCCACCCAGCACAGTCAAAATTTAGTGAATGAATGGGCAAGAGTGGCTTCTCCTCCATCAGCTTTCCTAGTCCCCTCCCATAAAAAAAGAATAATCGTCTCTCTTCAACAGATCATTGAGAAGGAAACCACACCAGGTAGGTACAGAGTGAACAAAAATCTGTACATGTATTAGTAACTCTGTAATCAAATTACCACAAATTCTGTGGCTTAAAACACATGGAAATTTATTCCCTCGTGGTTCTAGAGGCTGGAAATCTCAAATCAACATGCCACAGGGCCATGCTCCCTCCAGAGTCTCTAGATGACAATCTTTTCTGGTCTCTTTCAGCTTCTATTGGCCCCACTCCAAATCTGTCTCCAATCTTCACACGAACTCCTCCCTCATTCTGTGTCCTCTTCTTGGAGAGACACTTAACATTGGATTGAGAGCCCACCCAGACAACCAGTAGGATCTCATCTGGAGATCCTTAATTACACATGCAAAGACCTTTTTCCTGATACAGTTAAAATTCACTGGTTCTGAGGATTTGCCATGGACACGTCTTTGGACATGGACATGTCCTTTGGAGGGCTACCTTTCAATCCCCTATTCTGATGATTATTTCTATAACTAAGGTATAAGCTCTGGTTGCTAACAGATTTACATTCAATCAATATTCATGAGGATTAAGTATTTGCAATTCTGAAATTTACTGATTTTTATTTAATTTTCACAATGACCCTGAGAAGATACTGTTGTTTCCATTTTACATTTGAGGCAGGAGAGATGCAGGGATCTCCCTTCAGGTCACAAGCCTGGGAACAGGTCAGACTCCTCAAGTGCACCCTGCTAGCCTCAAGTATATCAGTGCTGCTGTGTGTAGCATCCAGCCCAATGTATATGCAAGCCACTCCCCTGCCCAAAGCCCCTTCTGTCTCCTGCCTTTACTGGCTAGGTCCAGTCCTACTTCAGGTCACTTCCAGCTAGACGTCCTTCTTCAGGAAGCCTTCTCTGACCCCAGGCCTGTGTTAGGGCTCCTTCTCTGGCTTCCAAGCCAACTTCTACCTTTCAGTCTGCATCTTTTCGTGCTTCTGTCCTCTGAGCTGTGAGCTCCTGGAGGGTAAGGACCAAATCTTGTATAATATGGCATTGTCGCAGCTGAACATGCCAGTCATGGAGAAAGAGCTCCATAAATATTTATTGGAATGGAATTATATGTAGGATGGTATTACCGTGGACTTATTCAACTGAAGCATATCAATACCAATTACGCTACAATTATTACTTATTGTTTAATAGAGTCCTAGGTCCCACACGAAATCCTGATTTAGAGAAGATTTAGTGTTTACTTACTCCTAGGACTCAAGTCATTGACAAGTTTCGAGACTGTGATATTGGCAAACCCTGGTTCCACCCAGAGAAACCAAGAGAATAAGGAGGGTAACCCAGTGCCTACCAAATATCAATGTGCACGAATCACCTGGGGACTTGTTAAAAATGCACATCCCGATGCTCTTGTCCTGTGGCAGGGCCTGAGATTCTGCATCTGCAAGGTCCCATGTGATGCTGGCGGAGCTGACCCCAGGCACACTTGAGAACCGAGGCTGCAGCTGATTTGAGCAAGAGGTCGAAGCTGATGAGTTCCATTTGAAAATGCTGAGTTGGAGTTGCTGCGGTGATTCTGCAGTGAATTTTTCAATGAGGTGGAAGGAGCACAGGGGAGAGGTGGGGGACTGCAGCGTCCGATCCGCATGCACGTCATGTTGGATGTGGATGAGCTCCCGCACAGGTACAGAACAAACCGAGATACTTGGGGACTATGGACATTTGGGAAAAGGAGAAGAGACAGACGTAGTGATGGAGCCATTGGAGAGACAGAAACCAGGACAGTGCAGCATCTCAGGACAGTCAACTCTTGCAGAGGATGAGGACAAGCCAAGAACTTACTAATGGAATTTATGAACTTGAAGGTCACGGGTGACCTTGAAAAGAAAAAGTTTCCCTGGAATGCAGGAGTGTGTAGCATACACTGTTGATCCCAGCCACGTATAAGTTTGGCCCACGAAAATTCACTTGCAGCTGCAGGAGCTCCCCAAACCCTGCAGAAGCATCTCACCACGGACACCTGTGTCTTCCTGTCCTCTCACCCTGAGGAATTTCTCCAGATCCCAAGGAACTCACTTGGTTTGCAGGAGTCTGGACCTGGATGTGTAGGGGAGTTAACATCCTGGGGAAAATTCTTAAGGAGCCCAGTTCAGTGGCACACACCTGTAATCCCAGCAGCTCAGGAGTCCGAGGCAGGAGGCTCGCCAGTTCAAAGCCAGCCTCAGCAACATCACAAGGTCCTCAACAATGGGGCTTTCCTTGCTTCCCTCCCCATCCCACTTTCCCATTCCTGACTTCCGCTTCCTGGGATCATCTCCCTCGTAAATCATTTGCACCCAAGTCTTTGTCCCGTGGTCCTCTTTGGGGAGAACACACAGTAACACAAGTCAGGAACCAGACTGCAAGAATCCCAGTCAAGCCAGCTGTAAGAAACAAGGGCATGAACGAGAGGTGGAGGGCAGATCCTTCATCCACCAGCCAGGATCTGAATCTGACAGGTAACCTAATGATTAGAACCACCAGCTTCTCATCAGACAAAGGGAAACCTTTAAAGGTGGGTCCACAAGAGTACCCCCAGGCATCGCCACCACCATCAACCCACTTTAACACCTGCAGAAACACCTGTTTGGGCCCATACAAGGGGATGGTCCCAGGAGAAAGGGGGAGCGTGGAGAAGAGGGTGAAGTGTGCCTTGTCTGGTTCCCATCTCTGGCGCCAGTGTCTGGGTGCAGCTGAGGTTGCTGCTATATATAACACACAAGCACAACTAATAAAACTGATTGTAAAGCACTTCGCAGATCCAAAGTGCCACATAAATGCTAAATAAGAAAATTAATCTTAGCTACAAAAGAACTCACGTGGCGAGACTGGAGTGGTTTTGAGACAGTGCCAGAGAAAGAGGAGACTGAGCCATCCCTCTCTCCCGCTCCCCGCCTTCCCTCGCCCCCTGCAAACACACACAAGCACACTCCAGAGCAGCACGCAGAGCCTGCATCTCCCAGGGACACACAAACACACAGACACACACACCAACACGCATTCTCCATACACATACCCACCAGCCCACACACACGTGCCCAGACAGATCTCCGTCGCCATGCATCTGTACCCACATGCTCCCCAATACACATACCCCCCCAGAGACACCTTCCTAGCCACACACACAGATACACACGTACACACAAGCATTCACACACAGTCTGGCATATGCATGCACATCCCCAGATGTGACCACAGATCCATCCTATGAAAACTAGACACATACAACGCACCCTCTTCCACACACTCCATCATGCACGCGGTCTCACACAGAGCCTCCATGCGTGTGGCTGTATCTAGAATCATGGTTTAAAAGCCTTCACACCCTCCTCGAATGAAACCACGCCTCCATGCCCTTTGTTGAGTAACTTCCTCTCACTATGGATGCAGATCACTTCCCTACCTGCTGGTGGTAGATAGCCATATGGACTTGCTTTGACCAATGACATGTTAGCAGATGGGACACAAGGAAGGTTTAATGTGCTTGTAAACTTGGTCCCCAATGGTGTCTCAGGAGTATAGTATTCCTCTGCAGCCTGAGCCCCAGGATAACAGGGAGCAGCTCCAAACTTCACATGCAGCCTGTAGCTCAGCCCAGCTAAAGGCGTAGCTAAAGCCAGCTGACCCAGCCTTGAGCAGCCACGCCATGGTTGACCTACAAACCTATGAGTATCAGACCAGAAAACTATAGCCCATGGGTCAAATCCAACCCATTGCTATTTTTTGCAAATAAAGGTTTAACCATAGAGACATGCTTATTCAGCTGTATCTTGTCTGTGTTTGCTTTCACTCTGTAAACTGGAACAGCTACAACAGACACTCTATGGTCAACAAAGCCTAAAATACAAAAGATCTGGCCCATTACAGAAAAGGTTTTCTAACCCCAGGAATAGAAAACTCCAGGAATAGACAACCCCAGGAATAGTAAGGCATTGGGTATCAGGCTGATTTGTTACACAGCATTATGGCAGTAGCTGACTAATTCATGTGTACAAATACAAACACTTCAGCTACTTTTTCACATGCATGTATTTTTGTTCTCATGCATGTATAGGTACATGTGTTTCATCAAGTTACCCACAGACACCTTCAGCATGCAGGAAGATCCCCCGCCCATGCTCAGCATGTACATATGCCCACTCCCACCCTCATACACAGGTTACCACGCAGACCTACATGATTACACATACATACCTAAATGCACATATTACACACTCTAAAGATATTCCCACACAATGACACACAAGGTCCCTACAGCCACTCCCACCTTCATGCACATGCCCCTCCTGTGCTCCTGCTACCTGCCTACACTGAAGTCCACATGCTCCCCCACACTGCTAAACATCCAGGAACACATGCATAGTTTTTTGATTCCACCTCATCTCTTCTGTTTGTTTGTATAATGAAGCTTGAATAATGCAACAAGCCCAGTGTCTTCCCTAAAAATTCTCTGGGCTTCCAGAAAAGCATGCCTGCAAATCTAGACTTCAAAGAACTCAGAACCTCAACTCAGATGGCCACGATCTCCTTCCCCAGGAAGGAGGAAGTAGGCTGCCTAAAAGTCCGTACACAGTGGCAGTCAGGACTCCAGCTTCTGATGTTGTTGAAGCAAAAAAAGAAAGATGCATTGACCCAAAGTGGACAGAGAGACTGCCTGTTCCTCAGAATGACTTTACCTCCCGCCCCAACAACCCTGTGTCCCCAGGTTCCCCTCCTCTGCACCTTTAGCTCCTTCTGCCTGCCTCCTGCCCTCCTGGCCACACTGCCTGCAGCAGTTCTTGAGATAGAGCCTCACCCTGCTGCTAGATACCAAGTGAGGTCTAGGAGGGCAGAGATTTGTGCTCTTTGGGTTCATCGCTGAAGCGCCAGCATGTAGGTCACCGTCTGAAACATGGCAAGGGGCTTCATATAGAACTGCTGGGAAATGAAAGTGTGAATGAATGAAGGGAGGTGTTGCTTCTACAGCCAGGTCAAAGTTCCTTGAGGACATGGGCTTTATCTCATCTATTCTTGTATTCCCCATGAATTTATACAAATCTAATGCGGGAAAGAAGGAAGGTGTTAGGGGAAAAGTAAATAGAAAGGGAGGGAGAAGGGAAGGGGAAAGTGCCAAGGAATGGAGGAAAGAAAGAAAAATGATGGAAGAAAGGAAAGGAGAGAGGGAAGGAGAACAAAGTTTGACTTCTTAGCCTATCTCTACCAGCTGTGTGACATTGGACACCTTTCTGAACCTCTCTGAGGTTTGGTTATTTTCCTCTGAAAAGTGGAGCTGACCATAGTTGCCAGCACCAAAATTTTTCTGGAGATAAAATGAGAGGATACAGACAAAAGTCCACAGAGTATAGGAGGCACTAATTCAATGGAAGTCGCTATAAGGATGATTGTGAAGTTTTAACTGTGGAGATCGTGATTAGCCAAGGAAATGGAGGGGGAAGAGGAAGAGGGAAAAGCTGGCGAATTAAGAACCAGCCCTTCATAAGTCACTGCCCAACCCGTGGTCTTATTGCCCCATCTGTGTTGGTCTCTTGACCTGTGGTTCTTAACCCTGTCTGTGCGTTAGAATCTGGGGGAGAGCTTTTAAAGATCCCGGTGCTCAAGCAACATGCTGGACCACGGTCCTTAACATGAGGGAGGCCTGTGGACACCAGCCCAGCCATGATCTTCTGTGACCACCATAGGATCTTGTCTCCCTTCCAAAAGCTGCAGAGACAGAGAGCTTGCTCCCCCGGCCTCCTCCAGTCCCCAACCCCAACCCCTACAGGCCCACATAGCACCAGAGTCGGCCCTATTCGTCAAGCACAAACAAGAAGTCAAACATCAGATTTTGCACGGATGGAGGACAGCCAGCTGAGCCCAGATGGGAATCAAGATGCCTCTGGCAAAGCAAGGCCTGAGCACTCCCACCCAGGCGGACAGAGAGGCCCAGAGGCTTTGCTAAGTCAGAGGGAGGGAGAGAGCCAGGCTTTTGATGGCCTTCAACTCCAGTGACCACGTTTCCACTTTGCAGTGGCAACTGAGTCCGAGGCCTGGTGTGGGAGGTGCAGGGCTGGAGCTCTGGATGCCAGACCAGCAGGGCTGCTTAAGCACATGGCCAGCCCTATTTCAAATACCAGCTGCATTCTTTACATGAAAGGCCCTGGGGTCCGCTGTCACCTCACCCCTGTGAATCTCCAGGACCTCCTTGGTAAAATCAGCATAACCAAAACCTCCCCTGTCGAGTTGTTTTGAAGGTTAAAAATGAAATAGTTTATTTCAAAGTGCTTGTCCCATGGCAAGCACTCAATACCTGGCCCTCATCTCTCGCCGTACAGAGTGGACATTTATGCATTTTTGGTTGTTGGTTGTTAAGTATCTGGACTTGGCTCACACACATTATCTTATTTAATTTTCCCCCCTTTTCCTTCTAGGATGCATCATTCTTAAGACTACATGTTTGCTCAGAAGCAGCTTTTTTGTTGTCGTTCCTGAATCAACATAAAACAGTTTTAATGAAAAGAGAAATGTCTTTGTTTCCCTTAAGTCTCTTTGATGAAGGAATTCATGGAAAGTTCTGGACGACGACAATGAATTCTATTTAATTTCTTTTGTGGAATATTTCTTCCACCCCAAAAAAAGGGTGTTTACTGGAAGAACAAGCTACACAATCAGCCCCTTGTTATAATAGTAAGCGTTTAACACATCAGATCACGCTTAACCCCTGGCCACCTCTTCACCAGGTTGGAATCATTGGGATCCCATGTTTTTTGTTTTCCTCTTGAAATAAATTATTTTTATTGAAACATAACACATATTCAGAAAAGTGCACATAAAGGACAAAGGGCTATGGTTTTTCACAAAATGCACACCTCTGTATAACCAGCACCCACATCAAATCAGCACCCAGATCAGGGACCCCCATGAGCCCTGTGCCTGCAGAGCCAACCACTCTCTTGATTAGATTAGATTACATTAGATTAGCCTATTTTAAACTTTAAATAAATGGAATCATGCAGTATTGCGATAAGCAGAAAGATACCCTTTTTTCTTTTTTCTTTTTAGACAGACATGACAGTAGAGTGTATTTTGACATATTATACATACATGGAGTATAACCTCCCATTCTTGTGGTTGTACACGATGTGGAGTTTGACTGGTTGTGGATTCATATATGAACATAGGAAAGTTATGCCAATTTATTCTACTGAATTCATTCTATTTCTATCCCTCCCCCTTCATTCTCCTTTGTCTAATCCAGTGAACTTCTATTCTTCCCTCTTCTCCACTTATTGTGTGTTAGCATCCACATATCAGAGAGAATATTCGGCCTTTGGTTTTTTTGGACTACTATTTCACTTAGCATGACAGTCTCCAGTTCCATCCATTTACTGGCAAATGCCATAATTTCATTCTTCTTTATGGCTGAGTAATATTCCATTGTGTATTTGTACCACATTTTCTTTATCTGTTCATCTGGTGAAGGACACCTAGATTGATTCCATAGCTTGGCTATTATGAATTGAGCTGCTATAAACGTTGATGTGCCTACATCACTAAAGTATGCTAATTTTAAGTCCTTTGGTTATATAGTGAAGAATGGGATAACTGGGTCAAATGGTTGCATTCCAAGTTTTCTGAGGGGTCCCCGTACTGCTTTCCAGAGTGGTTGCACCAATTTGCAGTCCCACCAGCAATGTCTGAGTGTACCTTTTGCCCCACATCCTCACCAACATTTATTGTATTCTTGATACTTTCCATTATGAATGGAGTGAGATGAAATGCCAGTGTAGTTCAGTTTGCATTTCTCTGATCGCTGGAGCTGTTGAACATTTTTTCATGTATTTGTTGACCTATCACATTTCTTCTTCTGTGAAGTTCCTGTTTAGTTCCTTTGCCCACTTATTGATTGGATTATTTGTTTTTTTGATGTTAAGTTTTTGAGTTCTTTATATATCCTGGAGATTAGTGCTCTACCTGAGGTGTAGCTGTCACCAGCCTCTGGAAGCTATCTGGGGAAGGCTGTGGTCCCTAGGCTCCTGGGCACCAATTTTAATAGCCCTGACAAGACAGAAGGAAAAGCCAGGAGGGTTCCCCACATGGCATATCAACTGTGGAATGGCTTAGCAGAGCGAGGGGCAGCGCATATGGCTGTCTGGGTGGCCCCTCTGGAGCCAAAGGGATATCAAGGGTCTCTGTCTTCCAGAAAGGCCTGTGAGATCCAAGCTCACTGCAGGACTGGATACAAAGCCAAGATCACTAAGGCCAAATGATTCATGGACCATCTGGACTCAAAGATGTGTTTTACAAACTCCCCTAATCCTCAAGATGAAGAAATTTAACACCTAGAATAATCCTCATGGCCTTTGTTAAGCACCTACCAGACACCAGGCACTGTGTCGCATGCTTTTACATTTTCTCTATAATCCTTGCTGTAGGCTAGATACATGGGCCATTAACAGGCCCCTCAAATGAAGCAGAAAGGAGGTCAAGGAGAGCTGCTGGGGCCACAGAGCTAGGACTGGGAGTCACAGCTCTCTGACCCCAGAGGTGAAGCGCCTCCTACCACAGTAGACACTTCCCAGAGAGAAGTTTCTCCAAGCATTTTGACAACAGCTGCTTCTGACATACCATGAAACCTATTATGCAGCTGATAATGGTCACAGGTCAAAGGAAGAGTCGCAGGCTTGGAGTTAACAGTAGAGAAATCATAGTGGTATGGTTTGGATCTGCAGTGTTCCCCCAGAAGCTCACGTGACGTTCAGGGGGGAGATGGCTGGATCAAGAGAACTCTGACGGCATCAGTGAATCAATGCATTTGGTGGGTTAATAATCTAAATGGACTACGGGGAGACAGGCCATAGTTGGAGGAAGTAGGTCCCTGGGGGTGTGCCTTGAGTTTGTCTCTATCCAGTCCCTTCTGCCCCTCCCTCTGCTTCCTGGCCGCCAAGAGCTGAGCAGCTCTCCACCACCATGCCCTTCTGCCATGATGCTTCTGCCATGGAGCTAGCTGACCAAGGACTGACCTCCTGAAACCATGAGCCAACCTAAATCTTTCCTCCTCTCGGTCATTCCCATTAGGTATTTTGGTCACAGCAACGAGGAGCTGGCTAACACATCAAGCTCGGATATAGATGGCAGTTCTTTGACTTCCATGACTGTTTCTTCCTCTACCTCCTGACCCATAGGTGAAATCTCATGGTCCAAGGATATCCCACTCCATCGCCAGGGATTGGTTTGAAAATGGTTTCCGACCAATGGCTTCTAGGAAATGTTTCTTTGCTTATAAAGAGATGTAGTCATGGGGAGGCTTCTCATGCTCCTTGGATGTCATCTCTGTGTGTGACACCTCCCCAGCATCCATTTGAAACCTTAAAAGGAATCAGACGAAGAGCAGTTCCCAAGAGCTGAGAGAGGGAAAAGAAAAATCAAGTTAGATGTCATCGTTGAAATGTGATTAACCACAGAACCAAATAGCCTGATGTGCACTCTATGAAAGTCTTTCTGAAGTATAAGGAATCAGGATTTTTCTATTACTTGCAGCCAGATGCACCCCCACTGACACAATGAACTTTAATGCTGGGGCTAAACTGCAAGAATTCTAATTCCCATTCTCCCAACAATTAGACATGTGACCTTGGGCAAGTCGCTTGACCTTTCTGACCTTGATTTTTCTCCTCTACACAACACACTCAGCTATGATAAGCCAGGGTCATTGTAAGGTTCCAAGGAGAGGACGACAAATCAAAACATTTTGCAAATAGAAAAGCTTTAGGTGCGGCTGGGTATTATTAATATTGCTGATATTATAGACTCAGCAGGGCCAGAAAAAGCCTGAGGCATCCTGGGAGGCCCAGAGCCTGCCCTTGTTCCTGGGGATGGGCTCGAGGAAGGGAGCAGCTGCAAACACTCAGATAAGGCCACATTTGCATTCTTCCAGCTTCTCCTGTGTGGAGCTCTGCAGGCTGAGCCAGATGAGCAGCCCTTCTGGGGGGCGCAGGGCCAGCAGCCAGTGTGCATCCATAGACGCACAGATGCGGAGGGCGGATCCCAGAAAGGGCTGCACTCCAGCCATGTCAGCCCCACCAGGGAAGTTCAGATACCAGTCACAGTGTCATTTAGGGCTATCACTTCCGGAGGCCTGCGGGGTGGCTGGCTCCTTTGTTCTCCACACCTTATTCAATCTATGGAGTAGATTTCGTCCTGCTTTATGGATAAGACAATCAAAGCTCAGAGAGATTGACAAACATGCTCAGATTTCCACAGCCAGCAGGGGAAGGACCATTCTGCTACCCACTTTCCCTGGCTGGACCTCTCACCAGGTTCTAGAAAAATCCACTCCTCACCTTATACATTCAGCCCTGGGGGTGGTGAGAACTCCCACCCATTGGTAGCTCCAGGGTTCCTCGGCACGCCCCTCTCTGCCCTCCCCTGGCCTTTCTCCCTCCTCTGTAACTCTGTTAGAAACTTCCTTCAAACTTCCCCTCTTCTCTCTTAGGACCCCCGAGAGGGGTGTCCTAAGGGGTGAGGGGTGGGTGGGACTGGACTGAGCGGCAGTTCAAGATCCATCCTCCTGGAGCGGGCCTGTCTCCATTCAGCCTTTCGGGTCAATTTCCAGTGGGAGGAGCTTCAAGGGACTTCCAGTGATTGGTTCTGCCCTGTGATGTCATCAATGGGTTGGAGCTTGGAGACCAGGCAATCCTCAGCCTTCTCCAGAAGCGGAGGTCCTGAGAGGCCGGGCTCCATCCACGTTCTCCTGAATGCACACACCACCACCCCCCAGCAATCCTGAGGCCGAGGGATGAAAGCCGTTTACTCCAGTTTGGCTTTTTGTTTTGTTTTGCTGGTTTTCCGGTTTTTTTGTTGTTGTTGTTTTGGTACTCAGGGTTGAACCCAGGGACACCGAGCCACATCCCCAGACCCCTTTTTGTTGTTGTTCTTCTATTGTTTTTGAGACAGGGTCCAAGTTGCTTCAGTCATCGCTAAATTGCTGAGTCTGGCCTCAGACTTACGATCCTTCTGCCTCAGCCTTCCGAGTCCGCTGGGATTACAAGTGTGCACCATTGCATCCAGCCACGCCCATTTTAGATGAGAAAATTAAAATTTAGACAAGGGAAACGACACATCTAAGGTCGCACAACACCAGGAAGTCTCAGTCCCCACAATGGTGATCCCAAATCTGAAGTTTTCCAACATGCCTCACACTTTTAGCTGAAGCACGATGCCTCAGTGGCTGCAGATCACTTTGCAAACCCAACAAGCCTGCCCCACCCAACGACTCAAAAACTAAGTATGTGAGCACTTTGAGAGGCTGAGACTGGAGAATGGTGAATTCAATGCCAGCCTCAGCAACGGCGAGGTGCTAAGCAACTCAGTGAGACCCTGTCTCTACATAAAACACAAAATAGGGCTGGGGATGTGGCTCAGTGGTTGAGAGCCCGAGTTCAATCCCCAGTAGGGAAAAAAAAAAAAAAAAAAACCACTAAGTATGTGAAAGAGAACTAGCATTTGTTCACTGAGCACCTATTATGGACCAGGCGTTGGGCACTTCATCTCTTTTAATCCTCACCGATGCTGTGAGGTGGTTATCTGCCCATTGACATGTAGAGAGATCTGAGGCTCAGAGAAGTTGAGCGGTTTACCCAACTTTCCACATGGATAAGCGACAGACCAAGGATTGGAAGTTAGACTTTTCTTGAGCTTCCCGCCTCAGCCATTGCACTGAAACGCTGCATGTCGTCTAAAGGAAGCATGAACAGGATGGGTGAGAGGCACGCCCTTCCCCCCCAGTGCCTGGAGCTGTGTTAGCAAGTGGGTGTGGAAGTCCTTCTGCAGGCAGCGTCCTTAGCAAGGCAGCCCCTCCGCTGCTGTTACCGAAAGCTCTGTCCTTGTCCCCAACGCCAGTCCAATAACAAGGACATGGTTTTGAGAAAAAAAAGGAAAAAGAAGTATCATTGCTTTGCTAGCAAAAGAGAAACACAGGGGACTCCCGTCCCAGAAGCTGTGATTCTGTCCACCCTAGGGAACAGGGGGCTTTTAAAGAGGTGACTCAAAGGCTGCATTCCACCTGCTCTCTGTTGGAGTGGTAACTCACTTGTTATTTTGGGAGATGGTCATTTCTGAGATCTTCTGGTGCCATCCCCAGAGTCTGAATTCCTTCGTTCCTCTGGTGGGTGTGCTCAAGGACACATAATTCTGCCTAGGATGGGGAAGAAAGATAATCCTGCTTCCCCTGAGATTAGGGAGCAGGGGAGGTTAGGGAGCAGCAGGGAGAGAGAAAGGGAAAGAAACTTATCTGTTTTAAAAATAAGTGGCAGTGGCAGAGCAGCCAGGGCTATATTTGAAGCATAAAGTGGATACTGTTACACTGGGGGAAATTTCTCTAGAAATTGCCCAGATCTCAGGGGTAAGAGGTAGCCAGGTCTCCACTGGTAGAATGGATGACACCTCACTGCTCTTGCATTTCACAGCATAGGATGTATTGTGACATCCACTGGGTGCACGGGGGAAATACACCTATGCACCATATTTCTATAGAAAAAACTAAGGGTGCATTGAAGTGAAGAGACTTGTCCAAGGTCACACTGAAGCCAAGGTTCCAATCTACATGGATTGAGTTCCAAATCTTTGGCTCATGATATGACACTCTGCTGTTCATGAAATAAGACTCAGAGGCGAAGTGACTTTCCCAAGGTCACACAGCAAGATAGTATTACTGGGATAAAATGCAATCAACACACATTGCTGCCTCCCAGCATCCACCCAGCTTCTCTCTCATCCCCTTCTCCCTTCTTGGCACTTCTCTCTTCTTGAGGCTTCTGTCCCTAAGGCTCCCCTTCCCGAGGCAGCTAGAACTAAGAGATGTCTCTCACCCCATTACCTCCCTGGAGAAAAATAAAGGAGCAGAAAGGCTAGTGAGAGTGGGGGAAGGCATCAAGGGCCTGTGGCACGAGCCTGCTTCTCTGATGGCTTGGTAGGTCTTCCTACTTTCTGCCTGCAGTGGGGAGGTGAACAGCTGTGTGCGCAGCTGCCAGAGGAGTTCTTTAAAGAGCAGCGAAGATGCGATGTTCCTACCAGCAGAAGCAACAGCGGGGCGAGTGCTTGAGGCTCATTTGGGGTTCATTCTCTTTCTGTCTGAGGTTCGTGTCACTGGAACAGCTGTGCACACAGAGCAAAGCAAGGCTGTCCCACGAGGAGCCTCTGCAGGGAGCTCAGGAACCCCCTGGTCAAACTCAGGCACGCTGACTGCTCAGAGGCTGCTCACAAACCAGAGAGAGGAGCTCAGCCTCCCGGACGCTAGGCACTGTCTATGCACGCAGCCGAGAACAGCATCCCCCCTCTCTCGTATATATATTCTTAGAATAGTTATTATCCCTTCTGCATGTATGTTGTCCAAAAAAATCTTTATGCAATAGCTACTACTAGTTTCATTCTCAAATTTCAGAGTTGCAGAGAGGAAAGCCAGGGTATTTTAGTCAGCTTTTTTGCCACTATAATGAAAAGACCCAACCAGAACAACTGTAGGGAAGGAAAAGATTATTTGAGGGCTCACGGTTTCAGGAATCCATAGAAGGCCAGCTCCATTCCTCAGAGCTCGAGGTGCAGCAGGACATCATGGCGGAAGAGTGTGGCAGAGGGAAGCAGCTCACATGGTGATCAGAAAGCAGAGAGAGACTCCACTCTCCAGATACAAAATATATACCCAAAGCCACACCCCCAATGCCCACCTCCTCCAGCCACATCCCACCTGCCTCCAGGTACCACTCAGTTAGTCCCATGAGGGATGAACTCACGGATAAGGTTAAGGATACAGCTTGGTCATTTCTCCTCCAAACCTTCTAGCATTTTCTCACACATGAGCTTTTGGGGGACACCACATCTAACCCGTAACACAGGTAAGGTGATGTTAAGTTGTTCACCAAAGGCCACACAATTTGTCCATGGAGAAGCCAGGATTAAAACCTGTGAAGTCTAGTTGCAGAATTCATGTTCTTTATCTCTATGCGGTATCTACCTTCAGTGGCTCTAATATTGTAGAGCATGCAGAACATTCTCTCACATTGAGATTCCTGAGCCCCTGCTACCTGACTTGGCTCTCGTACAGGTGGTTGATGGACCCTTCTTTGAGAACGAGTTACAAATAGATGCATTTATGCTCACATTTTATTGGATAAAAACTCTATGCCAGCACCCAGGATGGGTGTCAGGACATGATGCCGGCCGCCATTTCCTGAGTGCTAACCTTGTCCCAAGAACCTTGATACATGTCTTCCGTTTACTAATGTTTACTTATCAAATCATCACCCTGACTCAGGTGGTATTATTACTTCCATTGCAGACCAAGAAAACAAAGTCCACTGAAGTAAGTTGATTGTCTAAGGCCTCACAGCTAATGAGTAGAGAAACTAGCATTTGAATTCAGGTCTGTCTGATTCCAGACACTATGATTTTGGGGAGGGTTGGGGAAGTACAAGGAATGGAACCCAGGAGCGCTTCACCATTGACCCACACCCCCAACCTATTTTTATATTTTATTTAGAGACAGGGCCTCACTAAGTTGCCCAGGCTGGCTTTGAACTTGTGATCCTCCTGCCTCAGCCTCCTGAGCTGCTAGTATTACAGGTGTGCACCACCGCGCTCAACCAGACATATGATCTTAACCACCAAAGCACAGTTCCTACTTGTAGAGCTTCCAGACTAGCCAGGAGTGGTGGTGCACACGTGTAATCCCAGCTACTCAGAGCTTGAAGCAGGAGGATCACAAGGTCAAGGCCAGCCTGGAAAATTAGTGAAATCTTGCCTCAAAATAAGATAAAAAAGGGAGGTCAGACTGGAATGTGGATCAGTGGTAGAGCGTCCCCAGGTTCAATCCTCAGTACCACACGCACACACAAAAATTAACTAAAAAAAAAGGGGGGGGGGACTCACAGACTAAAAAAGAAACCAAGCTGGAGGCCAAAACAATGACAGAAACACAGTAGAAAATAAAAAGACCCAGAGAGAGACGCATAAGAGACAGCATGAAGGTTAATTGGGAAGGCCCATTACTTCCTGTCAGTGGACATCCACGGTCAACCCTTTGAGGAAGGCAAGGGCTGCATAGGGTCTTTTTGAAGAAGCTAGTGACAAGACTTGAGGGCAAGAGCAGTGCCAGAAAGAGACAAGGCATCCTGCACAACAGCACTTACAGGAAAAAGCAGGAATTGGATGGAAAATCTGGTAGGTATGAAAACAGGTAAATCCCAAGGCTCTCTTCCTCGTCTTTTTCCAATGTTTATTCAGATGCCCCATCGCTGTGGCCGATCACCCTATTCACAGATGCCACAAAAACTGCCTCCCCTGTTCCAATTCTCTGCTTTATTTTTCTCCAAAGCGCTTTTACCTCCTAATAGAAAATTTGCGAATAACCCCCACAGCCAGCAGCCACCTGCTTCTCTCGGTTCTTAGCTCCCTCTGCCCACAAGAACGTCAGTGGGAGGAAGAGGGAGAGGTTTGGGGATCGTTTTTGCTCATTGTTAAATTACCAAAATACATAACAGGATCTTGGGCGTGGCGAGGTGTCGCCGATGCTGGGTCAATATTGATGGAAATTGAACATAGGCAGCTAGACGAAGCCTCTGGAGACGACTTGGAGAAATCAGCACCTTGGACAGAGACCCGCGTGGTTGGGGGGGGTCGTTCTCTCCCTGGCTGCCTGCCAGATGGCACTCTGGGCGATCTGAGAATAAGGCCTTCCTTTGCTCATTTCCAGATCCCCACTGTTGAATCTAATGTAGATCCACGCAGAGATACCACCGTGTCATGTTCAGCTGTGACAGCTTGCATACATCTCCCCAACTGCAGCCACCAGTAGATTCCTGGATCCCTACGTTCTGGCCAGCCTGGTAACCCAACAATATCCCAAGACTGGGGTGGCAAAGAAGCCAGGCTTCTGAGCAGTGGTTTAACCCACTGGGGCAACCCGTAAGTCAACCCCCGCCAGCTTTCCCAACTCTCTGCTCCACCCAAACATCTTTGACGACTCCTCTCTCCCGCCCTCCTCCTGTCTGATGAGTCCTCAGAGACTCCATCCAGTCTGTTCAGATCCACATTGATCAGCTCGGGGCTGTCTTCCCTTCCACCACCACCCTCAGAGTCTCCCCCAAGTTAATCGGAGAAGACGGATGGATGCTGGTGCCCATTGTAACTCAATTAGGATAAAAGCTTCTGCTGATCTCCCTTCCGGAGAGACGAAAGATGTTGCTGGCGATAACTCCTGGTGCCAACATGTCTGATGGTGCAGACTCAAGGAGGAGTCGGGGGTCTCAGTAGCTTCCTTCAAAGGATTGAGTTACACAAGATAAATCCTGAACTCAGGCTTGCTGGAAATTCTTGGTCTCTGGATCCAGAATGGGGCCGCTGGTCACCGTCTCCCACTGTCTCCACCTGGATTGTTGCAGCAGCCCCTCCCCCACCCC